>JAVDPJ010156398.1:0-12126 GCA_034780015.1 Urosalpinx cinerea
TCTGTCTGTGAGAGAGAGAGAGAGAGAGAGAGAGAGAGAGAGAGAGAGAGATAGAGATAGATAGATCAATGAGCTGAGACGCTTCTTTCAGTCTTTTGGCTCTGTGACAGTTAGAACACAAGTGCCATATTCTGTATGTGTGTGTGTGAGAGAGAGAACTCACTGAGATGAGACCCTTCTGTCAGTCTGTTGGCTCTGTGACAGTCAGAACACAAGGACCGTAATTTTCGCTTGTGTTTGAGCACTTGTGTGTGAGAGATTTCCTCAAGAGGAGGTGCTGGTATCAAGTATTTCAGAACTGTGACATATTTTTTTTTACCATATTTGTGTGTTAGTGTGCGACACTGGTGTCCGTTGGCTCTGAAAGAGTGAGGACAGTTTGAAAACAATTACTTGTAATTTTTCTCTGTGTGTGTTAGTGTATGTGTGTGTGTTAGTGTGTGTGTGTGTGTTAGTGTATGTGTGTGTGTTAGTGTGTGTGTGTGTGTTAGTGTGTGTTTAAGTG
Source organism: Urosalpinx cinerea (assembly GCA_034780015.1). Classification (NCBI taxonomy): domain Eukaryota; kingdom Metazoa; phylum Mollusca; class Gastropoda; order Neogastropoda; family Muricidae; genus Urosalpinx; species Urosalpinx cinerea. Next base: position 506 of record JAVDPJ010156398.1, read on the forward strand.
TGTGTGTTAGTGTATGTGTGTGTGTTAGTGTGTGTGTGTGTTAGTGTGTGTTTAAGTGTGTGTGTTAGTGTGTGTGTGTGTGTTAGTGTGTGTGTGTGTGTTAGTGTATGTTTAAGTGTGTGTGTTAGTGTGTGTGTGTGTGTTAGTGTGTGTGTGTTAGTGTTAGTGTGTGTGTGTGTGGTGTGTGTGTGTGTGTGTGTTTGAGTGTGTGTGTGTGTGTGTGTGTGCAATTTCGTGTGTGTGTGTACAATTTCGTTTGTGTGTGTGTACAATTTCGTGTGTGTATGTGTGTGTGTGTGTGTGCGCGCGCGTGCGTGTGTGTGTGTGTGTGCGCGCGCGCGCTCGCGCGTGCAAAACGGGTACATTGAGAACACAATAAAAGTGTTGCAGCAGATATTGCTGATATATATGGTCGAATTATTATAATGTGTTGAAAAACAAACAGAAAATAACAGAAAGGAGAGATGAGCACAGTATAGGCTAAAAGCTTGTCCTTCCTCCCAATGTATTATGTGTCATCTTTTTCTTTAATAAATATATGTTTAAACCATATGATATGCACGTGCACATGCGTGTGTGTGTGCACTAGTGTGTGTGTGTCAGTGTGTGTGTGTGTGTGCACTAGTGTGTGTGTGTGTGTGTGTGTGTCTGTGTGCGCGTGCGTGGCTTCTGTGAATGTTTTTTTTCAGACAAGCCACGATGTGTGTGTGTGTATGTATGCGCGCGCGCGCATACGCAATGGAGTTATTAAGAACACAAAGTAATATTCATTCATCCATCTGGTCAATCACTCAATCAAAATTTTAACCATGAACACACTAACTAATATAATTATACTGGCCAAAATTTAACTCATGTTAAAAATTCAGAGAGTTAATTATCACGAAATACCAATGTAGCGAGCTACTTCGTATTTGTTTTTTTAAAACAATGCCGCCGTGCTAATCTACGAGAGCAAAGACACCGCCAATGTAGCCCAGATTATCACCATTGTACCTAATGTCTATCTTCTGTTGAATGTGCTCAAAGCTTTCAGACAAGCCTCAGTGTTTCCAAATTATAGATGGCCATCGTAGACTATGAGATCTATAGGTTTTACCTACAGATGAGATAGTCTATTCTGGTCTACCAACCGGTTCACATTGGAAGAATATTTTCACGGCGGAACCTACAGGGGCGAACAAGCCGACAGCCAGACAAACATTGTTGGCAACACGAACTACGCCAGCTGCAAAACCTCATCAGGCGCCTTAACCCCCTCAACTCTGAAATACCACACCGCACCGTATCATCAGCCAGACCTAGGGGAGAGCATCGGGAAAGAATTCTCGCCCTTCTTAGTCCAGTTCCAGTCGAAAGAACAAAGTCGTTCTAATTCCAGAGTTCCTTAATTCCAGAGAGCGCGTGCCTTCTAGCCTCGGCATAATTATGTTCACGGTGCGTTCGTGTGGCATTGTGCGCGAGCCAGCACGCGCTTTCCTTTTGAAGGTCGTAGCAATGAATGAAAGTGAAACTTGACGTCAGCTCAGTCGCCGTGCTGCTGTTATTAGTCCGTGGTCACATCTGTGCGCAAGAGCAGCAGTTAAATAGAAGCCGTTAGAATTATTTGAATTGCGCGCGGACTTTGAAGTTACCGCATTGGCCACCAACTTGCTCATCAATAATGCAAACAGTACGGGAAGGTGAAGAGGAGCATGAATTACAGCCCTCAACGAGGCCAGCTTTCCTTTCAGACTCACACGTAACCGGGCTCTAAACTCAGGGGTAGCAGCTGGAATTGGAAGAGCCCGTTATATTATAGCGTGGAGTTTGGGGTAGCTTTGAAGTTTCCGCTGCCTTTGTCTCTTCGTTCTTTGATTCTAGTCTGGCAGTGAGTGGGCAGGAGATCTGCAGACGAGAGGCCTTTGTTCCATCCATCCACACCCCCATACTCCCCGAGTCGTGGAACTCTAAAGCTACTGTGGATGAACGGGAGTGCAGAGGCTTGGGTGGGTTTGGAGTTCGAGTCTCGGTTCCCTTAGTTAATGGGCATTGTTAGACTTGGTTATAGATTGAGTTCTAATCCTCGGTGTATTTGAGTTGGTCGTGTGAAATATAAAAAAAATGGGAATTTGGGGCGAGTTGTAGACTGACTCTCTCTCTCTCTCTCTCTCTCTCTGTCTCTCTCTCTCTCTCTGTCTCTCTGTCTCTCTCTCTCTCTCTCTCTCTCTCTCTCTCTCTCTCTCTCTGTGCTTTGTGCATGAGCCTGAGCATATCCTGTTCTCTGCCTCTGTGCCCTAACTATATCACATGTCTATGCATCACTGGCCCTTTCAACAGAGCAATACCATCTGACCCCCACCTCACCATGTGCTAACAGGTCCTGACAGTGTTCCATTAAGGGCCTCTGTTCAGCTGCTGACTAAAGAGCTTACCGTCTGGTGTGGTAAAGCAGCTCGAGGTGCTCCCTACACATATGGTCAGGCCTGAAACCCAGTCACAAACTTGCAAAGTCGCCTTTGGTTTTGTGTCTGTCTGTATCTCTCTCTCTCTGTGTGTCTCTCTCTTTGTCTCTCTCTCTCTGTCTCTCTCTATCTCTATCTCTATCTCTCTGTCTCTCTCTCTCTGTCTCTCTGTCTCTCTTTCTCTGTCTCTCTCTTTGTCTCTCTCTCTCTGTCTCACTCTTGGTCTCTCTCTCTCTCTGTCTCTTTCTCCCCCTCTCTCTCTCTCCCTCAAGTACGCACGTTAAAGAACCCGTAATCCATGTCAGCGTTCGGTGGGTTGCGGAAACACGAACATAACCAGTATGCATTCATGTCCCCATATGGGGCAAGGGCCGGATGAAAAAACACATATATTTGCTTACTCTGTCACCCTTGTAAAATAATATAAAAAATAATAATTTAAAAAATACAATCTCTCTCTCTCTCTCTTATAACTGAGGCAAGAATCACAGAGCAGATGTAACATTCACATTCCTTTTCGTGAATATTCGAAATGAAGGAATTAATTATTTAAAAAAATATATATATATATCGCTAATATCACCCACAGGGTAGAATGAAAGAAATGTGACTGCCAGATTTCTGGGCAAAATTACTTGATTCAGTACCTCCCACCTCCACCCACCAAACTCACACACACACACATAGATATATCCTTCTTCCTTCCACCTGGTAATACAAAGGCACATAACTCCAAACCAAATTGCCAGGTGGAAGGAAGCCTACCACCCTACATGAGGAGTCTTTATACGAATGATTATATAGACAGACACTCACACACACACACGCACGCACGCGCGCTTTTTGTGTGGAAAGCAGCAAATCGGCAGTTTTGCACTTCAGATGGTATCACATTTCCCGCATCAATACAACATCACTCCAGAATGGACGGGGGGAAAATGTACCACCTGTCACACCTGTCGGTGAATGGAAATTAATGCACGTGATAATTCTCACATAATTATGTCACCACGTCGTTAACGTTCAAAGTATAGTGTGTGCTTGTGTGTATGTGTGTGTGTGTGTGTGTGTGTGTGTGTGCGTGCGTGCGTGTCTGTGTGTGCGTGCGTGTGTGTGTTTGCGTTCGTATGACCTTTAGAAAAGCGGGAATGTTGTTCCTCTCTTATGTTGTAAAACGTTACGCAGATGAGGTATAAATCTTTCGTTATTACCACAAAGTAAACCGGCCATTGTCATTTTTTTCTCAGTACTAATGGACCATTTTGGCTTCTTTATAAGTAAGGAAAAGGTTGGGGTTAATGATAATTTAACAGGATTAGGATTAGGCTTAGCTAATCTTCGTTTTATAGAATTCTCTTCGGATAACCATGCAGGCCCTCTGAAATAGGACTCTATCGTTATATTCACAATCTTCATTTTTTCCTAATTTCTGGTCTGTTGCGATTTCATTCGGTCCTTTATATTATTTATAACTCAAGCGATCGTTAATACCATATACCAGGATTGTATGATTCTAGTTCTTAACCAGAGGGAGTATATCTATGGACTGTTCAGATGGTGAAGTGCGACCCCCGCCACGGCAAGTACATGGCCTGCTGCATGCTGTTCCGTGGGGACGTGGTGCCCAAGGACGTCAACGCTGCCATCGCCACCATCAAGACCAAGCGCACCATCCAGTTCGTGGACTGGTGCCCCACGGGATTCAAGGTTCGAGTCTGATCTCTTGTTTCGTTTAAGTGATGCATGGTATGGTATGGTATAGTATGGTATGGTATGGTATGGTATGGTATGGTATAGTATGGTATGGTATTGCGTGGTATGGTATGGTATGGTATAGGATGGTATGGTATATGGTATGGTAATGTATGGTATGGTAATGTATGGTATGGTATGGTATGGTATGGTATGGTATGGTGTGGTGTGGTATGGTATGGTATGGTCTGGTATGGTATTGCGTGGTATGGTATGGTATGGTATGGTATGGTATGGTATTGCGTGGTATGGTATGGTATGGTATGGTATGGTATGGTATGGTATGGTATGGTATTGCGTGGTATGGTATGGTATGGTATTGCGTGGTATGGTATGGTATGGTATGGTATGGTATGGTATGGTATTGTATGGTATAGTATGGTACGTATTGTACGTATTGTGTGGTATTTTATGGTATGGTATGGTATATATATGGTATGGTATGGTATGGTTTGGTATGCTATGGTATGTTATGCTATGCTATATAGTATGCTATGGTATGGTAAGAAGAAGAGTGACAATGATGTTGATGTTCGATCAAGTTAATACAGTTAAGCTAGTTTACATGTCTGTGTGCTTACTTGTTCGATATGATATATCTGTATCATACCAAGAGCATGTGTCAGGTGTGCATGATTACTATTGGGTAGATGTTCTGTGTATTATTTGTTATCTGTGTAAAAACTGAATAAAAAGGTTCATAAAAAAAAATAGTGACGTTGATGTTCAAAATGTGACCACCGTCACACTTGTAGGACAATAAAACAGGGCCTATAAGGGTGATCACAAGGGTCCTACCTCGAGACGCCATTTGTTAGGATCTGTGTGTCGCCCATAAAGAACCCGATTGTTTACAGAACATCTGTTGATTGCCCAAACTTTATCTTCTTTTTCTGGCCATGGCCAACAAATTTGTTATTCAAGTAATAAGGTAAGTACAGTCTTAACTGATGAGGCCAGTATCTTATCTTCATCCATGGCAAGGTCTTAGCTCCCCCCCCCACCCCCCCCCTCCTATAGTTTTGTTATAATTATTCTTGGTATTGTTGTTGTTACTATTATGATGCTGTCTCCAAATCACGACATTGTCTTTCCCCCACAGGTGGGCATCAACTACCAGCCCCCCACAGCGGTGCCTGGCGGAGACCTGGCTCAGGTCCAGAGAGCCGTGTGCATGCTGAGCAACACCACCGCCATCGCCGAGGCCTGGGCCCGTCTGGACCACAAGTTCGACCTGATGTACGCCAAGCGAGCCTTCGTGCACTGGTACGTGGGGGAGGGCATGGAGGAGGGCGAGTTCTCCGAGGCCCGTGAGGATCTGGCTGCCCTGGAGAAGGATTACGAAGAAGTGGGCATTGACACCGCTGATGAAGGACCCGAGGATGACGTTGAGGAATACTAGTAAATTGTGGAGTATCAGGGCACTAAGTGTTGGAATGTGTGTCAGCCCTTAACTTCTTACACTCTAAGGCAGCGGGCGACATCCACGTTATGACTCTGGATGCCCCCCTGATGCGCGTGCCCCCAAAGGCAACAGCTGAGGGACATCCAGAGTGATGACATGGATATCGCCCGCCCCCTTAAGAGTTTAAGAAGGTAAGGGCGGAAACACTGGCTAGAAAAGGTCCTTCTCACCTTGCCGCCCAGTTCTCCCTACTCGAGTTTCTTTCTACTGGTCTAAGTGGTCAAGTGGTTAGTGTGCCCAACTAGAGATCAAAGGGTTGTGGGTTCGATTTTCTGGTCGGAACTTAGACTTTCCCCCCCACCCACTGGCCCAGAAGTCATTTAGAGCAAGTCAAAGAACCCACAGCAGCAGGAGTGTTATCCCTGGCAAATATTTGTAGAAAACCCACCCTGACAGACAAATGCACAATGCAATGGTTGGAATGTTTTGGCTACATCACGTAGACTTCTTCAGTAGAAGACAGTAGGCTTTGTTATATGCAGAGGAATACCATCTAGAATAGTTAAACATGGATGATAAAATGACTTTCCAACACTTATTTTCAATATTGAAGTCTGCTTAATTTCCTATGCCATACATGAAAATTGTAAACAAAACCAAGAAATTACGTGTTTTCTATCATTAATCTTTTTGCTAATATTCATATTAAAATCACTCAGTTCTCTAGTCAAGTCAAAATTGTATATTGATAGTAACACAGAAGTATCCTTAATGGTTGCGACACAAACATTAACCTTGAAAAGGATGAGCCTACTTCAATACCTTAACAGTACTGCTGCTTATTCCATGTACAGTTATATTGAGCTTCAATTCTAAAGCAAAAATTATTTTAATAAATTCCTTCCAATGTTGTTGTTTACAGATGTCTTCTTAAAGGTGCTTCAAGATTAAAGTCTCTCAAACTGAATGTGAATTTATCACTTGATCATGTATGATTATGAATGAATGCTGTGTAACACCTAGTGACTAAATGACGAAAAGCTTTTTTGAAAAAAAAAGTAAAGATCAACAAACACACACACCTTTCTTTTGACTTGTGCAGGCTTCAGCTTGTATTATAAAGATAAAAACCATCGGCTAAATCTAATGCACTCCCATCAGTTTTTATAATTATGATGAGTGAGTGTGTGTGTGCGTGTATGTGTGTGTATGTATGTCTGTGTGTGTCTGTGTGTGCGCACGCACACGCGCATTTATTTAAATAAACTCTGCACTGGAAAAGCCATCGACCTCCCCCACAGTGAACCTTACCTGGTGATCGAACATTCAAGCACCATCATCACATTACAGTCTTGCATAATAAACACAACAGCAGGTATTTTGTGCAGGCTGCATGGAGCCCGAGTATTGTTTATTAAATGCCAATCTCCACACTTCAGCACACTTTTATCTTTCGTCCTCACTGTTTGACACACACTGTACAATATCAGACATACTTCATCAATACAATGGCACACTCAGTGCTCACCTTACTAAAAATTCTCCAACTGATTACTTTTTTGTTGTTGTTTGTCTCTCCACACTTTAAAAAAAATGAATCATCCATGACCTTTATATGTACATGTAACAGGAGAGATAAAAAAAAAATCAACAAAAATGTATTCAGTCATACAGTGATGTGAAGTGTGTGTGTGTTTCAAGAAATAATATTAACCATGTCAGTATGTTCAAGAAACAGATTCATCATTAATCACCACCATAAGAAGAAGAAAAAAATGTGATGTCAACATTTTTTACTTCATCTTAAGTCATAGCTCTCCATTTTTTTTACACACTCCTGCATATATCATTCACAACAGAGAAACATTTTATTCATGCATGTATAGGGTAACAAGTGATATTTCGCTTTGTATAGGGTTCTTTCAGTTTCACATTTTCCAGCCTGCAATCCCTCACCAAACCAATCATCCAATTCAAAAAACCATCACAAAGAAATACTTTGTAGACATAGCACACTTCACAACATCTGCACTATTTTCCCCATACTATTCTATTCTTTTCTATGAATATTTGTTTACTAAAAAGAGGCTATGGACATTTACCATTGTGGAGGGATATAAAATAAATGAATAAATGAAACTGAAAAATGAACAGTGAGAGAGAAAGGGAGGGAGTGGAGAGTAAGAGACAGACAGAGAGACAAAGAAACAGAACAATGGTCGTGACAAAGATGATCCTCTTGAAATTCAAAAGGGAGAATATGGCCAGATTATTTCACTTTACTGGGGGGAAAAAATAAAGCAGCTTTTCTAAAATGTCAACCCGATGGAATCACTAAATGACCAAAAAATGTTTACTCCTTATATAGTTTATTTAAACCGTGGATACACTTAATTTTCTATTATTTTTTAAGGAAGAAGCAAAAATGAAAAAAGAAAAAGAAAAGGAAGGGCAGAAAAGAGAAGGGAAAAAAAAGAAGTAAGAAATCAACAAAAAGAATTCCATTTCTTGGTGGAACTCTTTCCATACAAGTAATCCGGAAGTATTCTAGACCCTACGGACTTGACATGATTATAGTATTCATCTGAGATCACTGAGACTAGGAGTGCACAATCTATTGACTATCAGCTTTGAGCAATACCTTGGATGTCTATTCATACAAACAGATGATTTTACAGTCTAACATTCTGATAATAAACAAGAAAAGGAAAAAAGAGAGAAAAGACAATCAGATAAAATATAAAAGAGTATGTATTAGGAAGAAAATGTCTACAACAGCTATGTCCCTGGAATGCAGCATATAAGAAATATATCTATTCTATGCCAAAGCCTTTCAACAAGTAAATGCGGAACACTTCAAGACGGAAGCAGTAAGCAGCTTGTTCAAATGCTCGTAAAACTTAACTCCGTAGTAGCCTGCTGTATTCATCACTATTCTTAATTACAGTTTATGTTTGTGATTGGAGTGCAAGAAAGCTCTATTTGTAAATAGTCCATTTTCGATAAAATAAAAAAAAGTTGACTTTAATTATCAGCCGCTTTACCTTGTAGTACACATTCCACAAGATTTCCTCCTCAAGTCTAAATGCATAAAATGGCAGATGCATGCACACACACACACACACACACACAGAAACATACAGAAATACACACACACACACTACTACTATGACATAACATTCAGAAGAACATAAGACTACAATTTTCAACAGATGCATTTAATTTCAATTCAAAGTAATATCTCCATTTGAGTGCCGCTGTGCCTCATTTTCATATATCTTTCACAGATTAACAGGACTATTTCATTCCTTCCATTTTTACTTTTTCCCACACTCTTTTTCATATTTTCTTAAAACATTCAGATTGTTGTTTTATGAAAATGTGAAAAAATACTGGTCTAATTTTGTAATAAAATTGTCTACTACACATAAATTTGATCCTACCTAAGAAGTAAAAAATTGGGATGGGCGACTGGATGCCATTTGAATATGAGAAGATGACGGAGAAAAACACTGAAATGTCAGACCATTCCATGCACTTTTTTTTTTTTTTATCCCCAGACTTATAGTTACAGTTCTGAGAAGATGACTATTACTACACAATGCGAGAGTGAAAAGGCTGTAAAAGTATCTTCTAAAGACTGACGAAATTAATGAATATACGATACAGATGTATGACTGGTGCTTTCAGAAATAAAACTCTCCCAAAAAAGGTTTTATTTTTCAGAAGCAGAGGACAATGTTTACACGGTTTTCAGTTTCCAAAAAGTGTCACTTGCGTGTGCAATATTCCATAAACCCTATTACAGAAATCCACAAAGAATGCTTGGCCAAAGTTTCACTCAATGCACTGGTGAAACCTCAGGTGCATGCAGAGTATATTTGTTTCCGCAACCCAGTGATCATCAACATGAATAGATATGTCACGTGCGTATGTGATATTCTTGCTTGTGTATACACAACTACCGGGTATGCTGACCTGGGAGATCATGAAAATCCCTACCTTAATCCACCAGACACCACCAGACTTGAACCGCTGACTTCTGGGTGAGGCCACACTATATGCAGCTAAGCCGTGCTGTAGCTACACAGATTTTGAATTTTCCCAACTGCGTCAAACCTCAGGTTCATGCTGGGATTTCATGTTTCCATAACCCACTAAATGCTGACATGGATTATGGGATCTTTAACATGCGTTCTCGTTTTTTAAGAATCTAATTTCTAAGAAGCAAAAAATTGGCAAGCCTGGATATGATTATGATGCTGATGGTCGATTATCTGTAAGCACCAGTATGCAGATTCAAAACCCTTCAACTGTCTACAAATAGTCACATGATAGGCTAAGATAAATATTAAACACAGGTTGGTTTTTGGGTTTTTTTAAAGTTCAACACTTGACAACTCCCACTGGAATACTGATAAAACTGCATAAGGTCAAGAAATCACAAATGGACTACAGCTGCACCAAAGAATTGCAGTTGTCTCCTAGGATGAACTAATGGGCTGCGAAAAGATGTCTGCACATCCTATTTTTTCTCCCATTATGTTGACCATTATAACATCTACCTCCACCCATGGGGCAGTGCAAAAACAGCGCATGCATCCTATCAATGTTCTCTCAATGGTGGCTGAGTCTAAGTGTGAGAATGTTTTTCCTCAATGCCCTGTGGCTGGTGAAAGTAGCATATGCTCCCTACGTTTCCTCCCAACACAGCGGCTGGCCATGACAGCATATTGCTGAAACACACCTATTTAGATGAAATCTGAAGACAATTTTCTCTGGCAGTCAAACCATTGTGTGAGTGTGCTTTAATTAGGGTCTGGTTTAATTTGGTCCAGCCTTTTCTTTCCTTTATGATCTAACTTGTAAGTTTCCACTATTCCGTTTCACTGCTAAAATACTAAATACTCTTTATCCTGAATGAAAACAAATCCGTAAGCGTTTCCATGAACATTATCTTTTCCTTGAACATTACATCAGCTACTAACTCCGCAGAGTCCATGCCAGAAAAAAAAAGAAATACCAACCTTGTTTAGTGTTTGCTGGTTTGTATTATTTATTTTGTTTGCTTTGTGTTCCACCCCCTAACCTCCTGAATTACCTGAAAGATTCTGAGAGTTAGCAGCTGGCAATGAAGGATCACAACACTCACCACAACATGTTCTCTTAATTGTGTAATTAGAAAACATTTCGAATTTTCTATTCTTTACCCGATTTTAGTCCTGATTAACACCCTTACTTGGTAAAGTCTAGTTGTTTACATCTGATAACAGCAAACAGTTTCAGTTTGTCAAGAACATCTTACCATCCCCTAATCCCCCTCTGCATATCTCTCTTTAATGACTGACTCTAATTTACAAGCACAAACATACCGTATACCTCTCCCTCAATGACTTGACATTCATGCAAACGCATAATCACACATTTCCAGTTATGTCTCTCTCATGAGGAAGGTCACAAGAAAAATAGTGTACAATGATGTGTGAAAGAAGATAAAAGACCCTGTGCTACACCTTTTCAGATCTCAAATCTGTAACAATGATTGTTGTCGCCCAGGTCAACTTTAATGCTCTTCCTGACTTTTTTTTTTATATATATATAAAGATGAATGAATGCAACAACCGAAGGAGAAAAAAAAATATGAGGGGGGAAATGTACAATGAACACAAGGCTTTCATGAGTTTGGTCATTAACAACTACCCTCTTATTCACAGTCATTTGAATGAACACAAAATGTTGAGGTTTAAAACTCTGAAAACAAAGGTAATACTTCACTCCCAATAGCACAACATGCATGAAAACTCATGCACACACATACACACACACATACACACCATATGTACACACACACACCATATGTACATACACACACCATATGTACATACACTCTCAACTTGTCTCTCTCATATATGCACACACGCACCATATGTACACACACTAAAAGTAACCTTTTCACACATATGCGCATACACACACACATTAAAAAGATCAATCAACTGAACAACACGTACAAAATGATT
>JAVDPJ010157505.1:0-12118 GCA_034780015.1 Urosalpinx cinerea
ACCCACACCCCCTGACACACACACACACACACACACACACACTTTCAAACCAGAAGTTCTGAAATATTAAAACCAGCTGGCCATTACTGCATTACAACACACATTCTTCTGAAAGTTCACTCGATCATAAAGCTTACTTTGTTTGTTTGTTTGTATGTTTGTTTGTTTGTATGTTTGTTTGTATGTTTGTTTGTTTGTTTGTTTGTTTGTTTGTTTGGGTTGTATCTGTTTTTGTTTTTGATGCTGTTATTTGTTGTTGCTACTGCACGAATTAAAGCTGAAGTGTTCTCACTTTTAGCACAGTTTTAATTTTTAAGTTAATGCCTCAAGGCATTTTCATTTTTGCTTCGTCTGTTATGACATAATACTAATGCGTATAAACATTAATCTATTCATATAATGATTGTCTGTCTGTCTGTCTCTGTATCTCTGCTTCTCTGTCTCTCTCTCTGTCTCTCGCTCTCTCTCTCTCCCTCTCTCTTTCTCTCTTACACACACACACGCGCGCACGCACACACACACACACACACACACACACACACAAGGCCCAGTCATATCCGACTTCTCCTATTCTCTGACTCGATTGTTTTATTTGTAAAGGAGGAGGAGTTGGGGGTGGGGGGGTAGGGGGTTAAGTTAAAAATGGACAACATTAGTTTTTACCTTTTATTTCGTAGGTTTCAAGGTGGTTTGGTGGTCCAGCGGTAGTGTGCCCAGCTAGAGATCAGAAGGTTGGGGGGTCAATCTCCGGTCGGAGCCTAGACTTTTCCCCTCATCCACTAGACTAGAGGTGGAGTCTATGGGAACTACCAGTCTTTCGGAGAGCAGCCCCGAATTTCACAGAGGTATGCTGTGACTGAAAGATGTATACCATGCCATGCCATGCCGTGCCGTGCCATGCCATGCCATACAATACTGTACCATGCATTACCACATCATACAATACCATACCATGCCATGCCGTGCCATGCCATGCCATACAATACTGTACCATGCCATTCCATACCACACCATACCATACCATGCCATGCCATGCCGTGCTGTGCCATGCCATGCCATACAATACTATACCATTCCATACCACATCATACAATACCATACCATACCATGCCATACCATACCATACCATGCCATGCCATGCCATACAATACTGTACCATGTCATTCTATACCACACCATACCATACCATACCATGCCATGCCATGCCATACCATACCATACCACACCATACCATGCCATACCATACCATGTTCAGTGCCATTCTAGAGCATCTCAGTTAAGAGACCAGTGTGCTATTTTTAGCTACTTAATTGCTTAACACCTGTCAGTCAGAGGAGAGGTATATGCTTATAGAAGGGGGATGGGTTACTCAGCAGTAGGCGAGCTAATTATAGCTGTTAACTAAGATTCTCCAGCCAGGGGTATTGTGTATACCATACCATACCATACCATACCATACCAAACCATACCACACCACACCATACCATACCACACCATACCATACCATACCATACCATACCACACCATAATATACCATACCATACCATAATATACCCCACCGTACCGTACCGTACCGTACCATACCACACCACACCACACCACACCACACCACACCACACCATACCATACCATACCATACACCATACCATACCATACGATACCATACGATACCATACTATACCATACCATACCGTACCGTACCGTACCGTACCGTACCATACCATACCATACCGTACCGTACCGTACCGTACCATACCATACCTTACCACACTAACAGACTGTCACTCCAACACTGTTCCGGAAGAGCAGACAGACACAATAGTCGGTGATGGTGATGTTGATGGTGTTTGTCATGGTCGCCTCTGACCGACGAAGGAGGTAGAATCCGTGTGCAATCGTTCAGTCATTGGCGACGTATGGCATATGTTCCAAGCATATACGAGATTAACTTTTTAAAAAAGAAAAGAATAGACTCAATTTTCATGTATTTTCTATAACTTATTACATGCTGGTTTGTTGCCAACTGACTGACTGGCTGGTTGGCTGGCTGGTTGGTGTGCTGGTTTGATGGTTGGTTGATTGACCTAAGGTTTAGCGTGCTGATAGATTTCTGATTGGTTGATTGATAAGTTGGCTACTTGATATATTGGTTGATTGTGGGATATAGGTTCGGGTAAGTAACTGACTTCTTTCTCGAACTCTCATTTGTTATCTTCAAAGTGATATTTTTTTTACTCCAGAAATCGGAGGTGGTTTTAACGTGCTGCTTCTACATACTGAGCTCATGCATGCTCTCCCCTTGAAACTATCCAGGATGCACATAGCTGTTATGCATTAATCATTTAAGGCTGAGATTCATGCACAGGAAAGTGTGACTCGATTTTGAAATACCTTGGAAGAGAAAGATAGACTTTTCGACGCACGAGATGTCACTCAAAACTACCGACACGGTTGATTTCCTTTCTTCTGTGAGTACGGTTCACAGTATCCCCCTGCAAAATACCCCACCAGTGCACAGTCCTATGTTAACAATTCCCCCAAACGTGACCATTGCAGACTCATGGTGCAATGACGTTGCCTTCAGCGAAATTGAACACTTGCCACTGGTAAAGTCAGAAGGTATTCTTAGCTCACAGGTCGAATTAATCATACGTCACACAAAAGATGTCACAATGACGTTCTTGTTTTTCCTTGGTGGACCAGGCAACGTCATCAATATGGTGGTGTTCTACAAACAGGGCCTTCAGGATCGTGTCAACCTGTGTCTGTTTATGTTGTCTTTGACCGACGAGTTTCACTCAATCATGGGTATGTTCCATCATGCTGAACAGCTGTATCTAGCCTTCACCACACAAGACCTGTTTGGACCCATCGACACGTTCTTAACCAACTATAATTCATTAGGCCTGTTTGGCTTCAACTACATCTCTTACATCCTTTCAGCCATCATTGCTACTGAAAGATGTCTCTGTATCACAAACCCACTCAAATTTCAGACACTGCTAAAGACTAAGACGATGGCGATCATTATCATTGTTACATATATACTCATCTTAGGCTTGTGTTTCATTACAACCTTTAGATATCGTGTCGGGTGCCTCTACGATCCAGAAATCAACACAATAGTAAAAACAGGAGTCAGTGGAACATTTTACAAAACTAACAAAGACGTGATTGATAATCTGGAAAGTTTTTTGTTTGGCGTTGGTCTGCCAGGAACGGTGATGGTTGTTGTGATAACAACGACAAGAATAACGACGGTGAAACTCCGCGAAGTTGTGACATGGCGTGCGGGAACCTTCTCCACCATCTCTCCCCGTGAAGTGGCCCTGACCAAGATGTTGGTAGCCAACTCCATCCTGTTTCTGGTCTGTCTGACTCCTGTTGCCGTGATTCGCTTCAGCTGGATGCTTATACCAGGCATGTCTACAGGAACTCAGAACATGAACTTTCTTCTGGCTATGTTTTGGATCGGTGAGCTGTTCACTTATGTCAACTCCAGTCTCAACATCGTGGTGTATTACATCATGGGATCTCGCTACCGAGAAACTTTCTGGTCGCTGTGTAGCAGAAAGCAAAGTCAGAAAGAAGAAAATAAGTAAGCATGGTAACTCGATGGGTAATAGACACAAGTGTTGAACTTAGAAGAGAAAAAAAAGTTCGAACAGTTGTGGTTTTGACCCACTGAATTGTGTGTGTGCTGCTATATTGAAGCGTATACCCAGTTTTCTTAAGAGACGGACCACACCACTTGTGTCAACGGTGCGAGTGTCATTGTTGGTCATTATGGTGTGTTTCTGTGTCTTTGGTTTCTTTCTCTTTTATAAAGTGCAATGTATAAAAAAATACATCTTTTATTTTCAGAGAGAGATAGAGAGAGAGAGAGAGAAAGAGAGATAGAAAGAGAGATCATTTCAGTGTATGGAAGATAAAGATAAACAATCTATGTTTATTTTACCATTTTAACTTGTCATCTGACCCTTGCCTCATATAGATCACACACACACACACACACACACACACACGCACACGCACACGCACGCACACACACACACACACACACAAACACACACACACATGCTCACACACACACATGCTCACACACACACACATGTACACACTCACACACACACACACACACACACAGAAACACACACACACATGCACACACTCACACACACACGCACACACACACACACACACACACAAACATACACACACACAAACACACACACACACACACAAACACACACACACACACACACACCAGACACGTACAGATACACACAGAGAAAAGTGCACTCGTACATGTCAATATACCTCTATACACACACTCCATTGTCTTCCGAGACAGACGGATGCCAACAAAAGAAATACACACACTTATGCAGTAGACAGAAACATCGAATCTAGGAACCAGAGGCTTGACCAGTGTACTGGGTTATGCGTTGGTTGAGCATCTGATAAGCTGATGGCAGAAACCAGCTGCCCTGGCCCACTGGTTATAACACTGGACTCCATGACCGGCGCGATAGCCAATTGGATAAGGCGACGGACTTCTAATCCTGATAGTCCTGAAGTCATAACGGGGTTTAATTTTTTTTTTAATTCCCCTGCTTCTACGAGTTGTGTGTATCTTTCCCAAAGGTACTGAGTGCACTATATTTGATTTTGGAGTGAACGTTTTCCGATTCTGGATTATTCGAGACAGAATTATAGGATCAAACCTTATTTGTAGTGGAGCCTACAACTAACGTAGACCATCTTTTGGTTCTGTGTCTGAATCCTTATCACGAATTTAGTTGGTGATATAGAAGTATTTCTCATCAACGCAAAACGCGAAACAAACGATAGTTGTATCTTAATTGATTTCAATAATAAACGCTTGAATAGATCACTGACATTGGCATACATTTTTGTAATGCTGATTTGTATGGATGTGATATAAAATGATGAAACTGTTAATGAGTTAAGGTTTTCTCAAGATTTTCATCGGTCCAATAATTATGAATATTGGTGTTGTTTTTTTTTTAATCTATGTAAGTCAGTCTATCCATATATTAAATGGCAGAGTTGGGGCAGACTTCTTTCAGTTGTCAGTTTTTCCCAAGGAGGTGTCACAGCGTTTCGGAACAATCCATGTACGCTACACCACACTTATCAAGTAGATGATTGATCATCTGCATAACCCAATGCACTGCCTCAAGTCTCGGGTGCATGCTGGGTATTTTCGCGTTTCCGAAAACCACCTTATATCTGACAAGGACTACAGGATCTCTGAGGTACATACATGATCTTCTTCATGCGTATACACACAGGACCCCGGTTTATTGTCTCATCCGAAGGACTTACGGGGGAATGAAGAAAAAAAAGCTAAGCTGGTATGGCCGCATGATCAATCCAGTGGCCTCTCAAAGACCTTACTACAGGGAACAGTAGAGAGAGGAAGAAGGAGAGGCAGACAGAAAAAAAAACGATGGACAGACAATGTGGAGGACTGGACAGGGAAACATTTCGCGGAAAACCAGGACCTGGATCACGACCACGACAGATGGAGCAGACTGGTGCACATCTTGTCAAGACGTCGCCCCAATGACTCCATCAGGAGTTAAGGGACAAAAAGAAGGAGAGCATAGGATTCGTGAACTGACGACGCGTAGATCGGATTCTCGGAGCTAATAGTTGTGCTGACTCCATTCCATGAAAGTGGTGGCTTGGTGGTATAACAGTAATGCACCCGACTAGAAATTGAAGGGTCTTGGGTTCGAATCCTGTTCGGAGCCAAGACCATCCACTAGATCTGAGATGGTGTGGTCTGGGTGCTAGTCTTTCGCATGAGACGATAAACATTCAGCGCACGTAAAAGAACCCACGGCAGCAAGAGGGTTGTCCCAAGTAAAATTATACAGAAAATCCACCATGATTGGCAAACATATACCATGATTGGCAAACATATACACAATGCAGACAGAAAAAATGGGATAGCGCTGCACTGCAGCGACGCACTCTCCACGGGGAGAGCAGCCCTAATTTTACGCAGAGAAGTCTGGCGTGACTATAAATATATACACTACAATAAACTACACTACACTACACTGTAGTGACACTACAATACAATACACCACAATACACTACAATACACTACACTACACTACTCTACAATACACTACAATTATGCAAATGGGGGTTAAGGACACAACAAACTGACTCCAATTAACCCCCTCTGCATGGTATTTTCACTTTGATTGGTATAATTTACCTAGAGTAAACAATTTTTTTTAAAGAAAAAGAAAGAAAGAAAGAAAGAAGGAAGGAAGGAAGGAAGGAAGGACGGAAGGACGGAAGGACGGACGGGCGAAAATAATGCAAACAACCACCAAGGAAGGAAGGAAGGAAGGAAAGAAAGACAGAAAGAAGGAAGGAAAGAAAGTAAGAAGGAAGGAAGGAAGGAAGGAAAGAAAGAAGGAAGGAAAGAAAGACAGAAAGAAGGAAGGAAAGACAGAAAGAAGGAAGGAAAGAAAGAAAGAAGGAAGGAAAGAAAGGGAAGAAAGAAACGATGGTCTAATACAGACAATCCAAAAGAAAATAATCAGTACATTTTTGAACAAAGCTTTCACGTATTAAAAACATCACCTAAAACATCGGATGCCCGGTCGGTCCCAGTGAGAGAGGAACTAAGAGAAGGACAGTATAGTAAAGAAACATTATATAAAGAAATATACATATAAAGAAATATATAAAGAAATATATAAAGAAATATAGGTATATTATTATATATAAAGAAATATATAAAGAAATATATATAAAGAAATATATAAAGAAATTATATATATATTCATTTTTTTGGTATAAATCTGATTTTAATTTCTTACTTAATTGTGTCTGTTCATTTATTGATTTAACTATTTGATTTTATCTATCTGTTTATTTTATTTATATTTATTTATTTATCTATCTATTTTAATTCAAATTCTTCGGATAAGACTATAATCCGAGCTCCCGTGTATACACGCATGCACGTTAAAGATCCCGCAATATATACCCACATTCAGTGAATTGCGGTAACACTAAAACACCCAGGCTTGACTAGCGCATTGGGTTATGCAGTCGGTCAAGCACCTGCCAGCCGGTATGGTGTAGTGTATATGGAACCTTCCGAAAACTGTGACACCTCCTTGGGCCAAACTAAACTAAACTGAAGTCAAGAAAGATGTACATAGCGAAAGCAAAAGACATGGTGATATTGCTAGTAAATCAACATTTTTACCAGTTCAAAATGGACCACTTAACAATTATGATGTCCCAATGCAAATAAAACTAAAAAAAATATTAAACACACACACACACAGAGTGTATGTTGTCGCCGGCCACTTAATGGTCACTAGGAAGCGTGAGGTACATGGTTCAAAAAGCGATTTTTTTTTCTCTCATTTTATAATGATTGGGGAGTTGGATATGGTTACCTGAGCTTCTTTCCTCGACTACTACTTATAATTCTTTTTTTTCTTTTTCTCAGTTGTGTCTTTGGTGGGTTTTGAGACTCCAACACACAGTCCACACCAACTCCTTGTGAATAGTATTCTGCTTGAAGACAGGAGAGGTTGTGATGTGTGACAGGTGATCATTTTCCCGAATTCTCTGATGAGGACTTGCCAGTGTCCGAAACATCGATGTCAGAATAGGATTGTTATCTAGGCTTTTCTAGGCCTATCACCTCCCCCCTTTTTGGAATTATCTCCCCATAGGAGATTAAAAACAAAACAAAACTGAAGACACACTGTAGAATGTTTCGCTCCCTTCCCCTCTTGGCTCATAGTGAAGTGAAACACAGTTGCAAGTGTGAAAGAATTCCTGGTCTCCACGTTTTTCTTCCTGCTATATATATATATATATATATAATTTGTATATCTTAATTTGTGTCTCTATGTACGTATACCTACTGATGAAAAAAGAACACAGTTAAGTTGGTTCATTTCATTATCAACGCGCGTAGAAATGCTAAATACCCACGTAAGGACATCGTTTCAGTACCTAGTTAGGTTACTTCATTTGAAATCTCACGCAGGTACATATTTTCAGCAGCACTCTCATTCATGACCACGCAGGTCCCGGAAGGACACAGGTGCTGCAGAGGTTGTTCCGGTCATCTGTGTGGAGGTTCCACTGTGGCCATACCCTGCAGGACAGCCTGGGAGCCGTGCGGCCAGGTTCAGCCACCGCGCTTTCACTTCTGGCAGCATCACCAGCCACACTATGGCTAGCACAAAGGGCAACGAAGCAATGAGCAGCATGCACGCGGTTATACCGATCACGCCTGCTTCCAACGGCACGTTTATAAATAAATGCAGCATATGGTGTGGTCCCATCAGCAGCACGGAGACCACAGCCACCACCACGTGCACCTTTCCACTTTCTATCTCCTCTTTCTCTGCTGAAACCAAGGTGGCCCCCATTTCTGCTCGATGGAGATGACTGCTGTTGGCGGCATTAGACTCCTTAAAGCGGATGATGACGGTGATGATGACAAGTATGACGAGGATGAAAGCTGGGATGAAATAGCAGATGGTGGAGAGAACGAAGTAGGTCCGTGTATTGAGTACAAAGATACATTCATCAGCGTTCCAATCAATCAAAGGATGCTGGCCAGTGAACACTATAGGAGTCTGAGACACCACGGCAACAATCCACGGGGATGCCACGATCAGTCCTGGTAATGCCTTCAACAGCCATGAAGGCAGACGTACCATCCAGGCAGGTCCCTCATACTTCAGTACGCGGGCCATGTAGTGCAGTAACAGAAGCACTAATCCCCAAAGGTTAACAAAGTTCTGGACATATTCTCCAAAACTGATCCACATAAATGCCACGTAACAGTCATGCGGCCATCTCTGATGGATGCCAGTACTGGACATCAATGGCGTGCTGAAAAGACCCGCTACAAGATTGGCACACACCACACTCAGCACTAAGTGGTACCTCATCTGCCTCCTCATAGAAGGCGAGGTGATGATGAGGAGAAGAAGGGCGATGTTGGATGTCAGGATGAGGACAGTTTCCAATGTACTGCCGATTGCTAAGCTCAGCATCGCTTTATTCCACACTGCAGGTAAAGTCCAATTTTGATAACTTCTAGGCGCCAGTGCAGTGGTGGTGTTATTCGTTGCCTCAGTGCTCATAGGGGATGTGAGCGGAGTAGTGAAAGCCTCTTTTGTTGCCATAGTGGGATGGGTAGTAAAACTGTGCAAGCAAAGGGAGTTTATCTGTGAAGCGTAAATAATCTGACTCAGCCTCTCGTTTCTGTAACAATGAGAAAATGGAACACAGTTCATCATTGTATCAGTCTTTTGATTTTGAAGGCTAGTATACACCCAAGGCAAAAATGAAACTGTACATGAACAGATGTAAGATGATGGTACTTAGTTCCTTGTACTATCAATAATGCAAAACGTCACAAAATTATGCAGCTGTGTTCCCTCAACTTGCACTCAGCTCTGTTATTTAAATTTCATCACAGGAAAAGAAGAAGTATCAATGGCTGAAATAGATCAGCATATCAAGTAATACATAACAGCGTTTCACAATTCTGAGCAACTTTATCAAAATTGGAATATTGGTGTTTCATGTCTGAAAACCCACTTCATTGTTTCACAGACGATTATTCACTGACAGTGTATTTTGAAAAGAAAAGAAAAGGAAAAGGGAAAAAAGAAAAGGAAGAAACAGACTAGCATATATTTCTATGGCTCACAGAAAAAAGTCCTTATCGGGTTACAAACTGGTCACTCCTTCCCTATGCACATTTATGTGGCTTAGTGGTCTACTGGTAGTGTACCGAACTACAGATCGAAAGGTCGTGGGTTCAATTCCCAGTTGGAGCCTAGATTTCCTCCCATGCACTAGACCAGAGGAGGTGTGGTCGGGGTATAGCCTTTCGGATGAGACGATAAACCTATGTTTTTGTTTCTTGTTTGGTTTTTGGTTTAGCCTGCAGCACTTTCCATTACAAGTGTACACAACAGAAATCTGCCAAAATTCTTGCTGAAACAATATGCTGTAATAGAGGTGTTCAGATAGGAAATGAATGCATTGTGTCCAAAACAATTTATGTAAACACATATTTTCTCTTGAACACTTTATTTTTTATGATAAAGGACAATTTCTTCTTATATACAGTTTAAAGAAAAAACACACCCAAACGACCAACATTGTTACATTTGCAGGATATAACTCTGCGATTAGTGACAATCTTAAAAGGTATGTGGTAAAATTGTCAAGAGTAATAATTATAATAAGTCTTTTTTTAAGAAACCATTTGCCGTTCTTGAAAATTTTAGGCAGTATCATGATATACGTATTAAGATTTAACTTGAAACAAAAATGTTGTGATCAATGGGACATAAATCAACAATATGTCATAAATGGAAATCATATGCGATTCGTTTATACTTTAAAAAAAAGAAAAGAAATGAAATTAAAATGATTTCAGCTCAGAATATTACACAGGTGTTTATGTACAAATGTCATATTTAAAGAAATTGGAATCGGATGACAACCACAAATATAGTTTGTTTTGTTGTCCTCCATTCCATTTTTTGGGAAGGCATTATAAATGATAGCATTTGATCATATATGCCATATTGGTGTGTGCGTGCGTGCGTGCGTGCGTGTGTATGTGTGTGTGTGTGTGTGTGTGTGGTCATTTTAAGTTATTCGAGAAGAACAATCGAACGATTACATAGTTGCTGCAATCGTCTTCTACTACAATCTTCTAGTGACTGCAAACCAGCAGCAGCCGATTGTGTGGTTAGTCTGCTTCTACTGACCCCACAGTACACATAATACACATAACTGGGGTACGAGCCACTCAATCGGACCCGAATATTTCTACACTGGCTATTTTAGGCCACTATTGATAAAAGTTGTCATAGCCTGGAATATTGGACACCGTGTCAGCTAAAGTGGTTTGTTATTGAGAGATTGGACTGGGGGGAGGGTGGTGGAATTGTCTAGAAAGGGGAAAACTGCGTGTATTTATTGTCAGGGGCGGAGAAGGGGATGGTTGTGTGGACAGACGAGGAACGTGAACCAGTTACATCCAAGACAAATCCGCATTAGTATTAACATTCAGTCTTCTCTCAAGATTCAAAACTGTTTTATTATCATCTCAGAAAAGACATTCCGAGTGGCGTGCAAGACAAAACACGTACGGTAGGAGAGTACATGCAAAATAACAATTAAACGCCTCAAGAAATATTAAAACGAACACAGTAAACTTGGGCAGACTGTGCTATATAACCCAAGGATACTAATAAGATACTATGCCAGCTTTCTAACCTGCCCAAATATCCCCTCCACACATGAACAATATCTGTTTTAATTAAAATAAGTGCACACACACACACACACACACACACACAGTCCTTAGTTTTACTTGAGAAAGGTTTTACAATAAACCAAAAAAATGTGTGTTTTGTTGTTAAAATCTGCACACACACACACACACACACCACCACCACCACCACCACCACCACACTATTACTGCCACGTACAAACGTTGCTGAACGCATCACATAACGCACCCCTCCAGAACCAGTTTATTCCTGACTGGCTCTCAGATAGGACACTGGGTACAGCAGTAGCGAGACAAGGGGCCGATAATGAAAAGCAAGGTGGGAGGGGCGGGGAAGGTAGAGAGAGGTCCAGGGGGATTATGCTGTAGGTGAAGTGTGGGATGACACGCAGTGGTTAGGTCAGCAGAGAAGGCTGAAGTGGCTCGTACGTGGCAGTTCTAATCCCCACTGAAGAGGTTTGTAGTCCCTGCCCCCGTACCCCACTTTACTTCGCTTCCCACCCCGATTATTTTCGCTGTCCAGAAACAAAGGGCAACGAGGGGAAGTGGCGATGTAGGAGTTCATAAAAACCTACCTCACACAGTTTGTTCTGAAGGCTATACCACCCAAGAAAAACTTGTCCCTAAAAGCTAATGCTGTAAGGACGTAAACTAATCATTTACGAAGATTTTTTTTTCTTCAGATTGTCAAAATTTCCCATGGAGGTATCACAGCGTTCGGAATATTCCATATACGCTCAACCACACCTGCTAAGCAGATGCTTGACC
>JAVDPJ010159724.1:0-12115 GCA_034780015.1 Urosalpinx cinerea
CTCTCTCTCTCTGTCTCTCTCTCTCTCTCTCTCTCTCTCTCTCTCTCTCTCTCCCTCTCTCTCTCTCTCTCTCTCTCCCTCTCTCTCCCCCTCCCTCCCTCTCTCCCTCTTCCCCCTGTCACTAGCCCCCTCTAAAAGATGTACACGCTTGGGCTTCAGGTGGATGGCTCAGAGGACGTTCCCATGCTGCGGACGTTCCGCGCAGAGCTGATGACCACCTCCACCACCCTGACCAGGGAAGACGTCCAGGAGTTCTTCACACAGGTCCACGAGTTTGAGGGCTACGGCCCCCAGGCCTCCTCCCCCCACCCTGCACAGAGCTACGTCAGCCACCTGACCGTCCGACCGGAGGTGGTGCAACAACGCCTGCCTGAACAGACATTTCGTATCAGTCTGCCGGGGGCCAGTGTGGAGAGAGACCCACCGGGCTCTTCAGCGCTGAACCAGCTGTCGGAGTCTCTGAAAGCCATGCAGCAGGAGCCGGCAGTGGCGGTGTCATCATCGCGCACACAGCAGACAGCCCAGGTGGCTCAGGATCACCAGCAGACTGTGGTCACCACGCAGACCACGGAGGTGTCCCCCAGGGGTCAGATCCTCAATGTGTCGGCTGTGCTGGACCCCACTACCAACCAGAAACTGACCCTGGTGGAAGCCTTGAACTCGGGGCTGATCGACCCCCAAACTCAGAGCTTCTACGACCCAAGGAATCGCCAGAAACTGTCTCTGGCCCAGGCGGCCAAGAAAGGACTGGTGGATGAGGTACTGCACAGGCAGCTCACCTCCCCCTGTGGGCTCAGGGACCCCACCACGGGTCAGGAGATCTCCCTGATTGAAGCCATTCAGCAAGAGCTGTACAACCCCAACACCAACCAGATCAGGGACACCAAAGACGGAGGTTTCGTGTCAGTGTCTGAAGCTCTGAGTCGAGGCATCATCTCAGAGTCGTGTTCTCGCGTGCTGGCCGGTGACACGGTGAGCCTGACCTCCATCACACACAGTCAGGCCCGCTTTGCCAACAGCGAACCCCTGTCCACCAAGACCTCTCTCAGCCTGGGCCAGGCCATAGAGAAAGGCCTGTACAACGCCAAGACTGGACAGCTGACCGACCCGCTGACCGGAGGCAAACTGACCCTGCTTCAGGCGGTGGAGAAAGGCTACATCAACCCCAGCTACCACGAAGTGCTGGACCCCACCAGAGACAGCTATGTCACACTGACAGAGGCCGTCACCAGCGGTATCATCGACCCCCAGCAAGGATGCTTTCTGCACCAGGTGGCCAAGCAGAGCCTGTCCCTGGATGAGGCTCTGAGGGAGGGGCTGGTGAGACAGCCCACCACGCTCACTGACCTCGTGCAGTCTGGCGCTCTGACAGAAGGGGGTCGTGTGTTTGACAGCTCCTCTGGCCAGATGGTCTCTTTCAGGGAGGCCCTGGACTCTGGTTTGGTGGACAAGGACAAGAAATGTATCCTGGACCCTGTGACCAACGAGTCCATGAGTGTGGCTGAAGCCATGAAGAGAGGACTCATGACACCTCAAGGCTGCTTCATCGAGTCCAGCACCGGCAGAGCCCTGCCTGTGTTTGACGGCTTGGAGAAAGGGGTGGTGAAACTGGTCAGGGAAGATGTCTCCTTCTCCAAAGCAGCAGTCATGGATGTAGCCACCAACAGCCCCGTGACTCTGGCTGAAGCCTTGAAGCGGGGCATCATCACCCCGGAAGGAAAGTACCTGGACCGAAAGTCAGGCAGAGAGCTGACCATCAACCAGGCAGCTGACCAGGGTTTGGTGGACCGCTCTGTGGCTGAGGAGCTGACTAAACCCACCAGTCTGCGGGACGAGTCAGGCAGAACCCTGTCCTTCCTCCAGGCCATACAGAAAGGTCTGATTGACCCTCAGCAAGGTCTGCTGAAGAACCCCAGGACAGGCACCAGTCTGACCATCCAGGAGGCCTCCCAGCAAGGTCTGGTGTCTGCGGATGAAGCCGTCTCCTTGCTGGGCCTCATCAGTCCCGTTATGACCTCCACCACCGTCCTGACGCAGATCCAACCTTCTTCCCACTTGTCCACTACCACTGTGACCTCCATCACAATCTCTGAGGCCACTGCACGAGGGTTGCTGGATGAGAGGACGGGCCGCTTCACCGACCCGGCCACAGGCAGAAGCATGCTGGTTGAAGAGGCCATTCAGAGTGGACTGCTCAAACTGTCCTCTCAGTGGCCAGCCCCTTCTCATTTGACCACTGACCTGGATGAAACCGACGCCAAGACCGTCACCACAAGGACAGTCACTGAGTCCTTCACCACCAACATATCACAGAGCCCTAAATCCACTGACAAAGCCTCAGATTCTTTCATCACCGACATGTCTAGCGGCACCAAAACAACCATTCCGATTGAGCCCGGCTCCAAGAAGTTTGAGTCTGGGCTCCTAACCAAGAAAGACTCTGAGTTTTCATTTACCACCACAACCCTCGCCAAGCCCTTGCAGGCTCACTCCGTAATCAGTGAAACCAGACACATCACCATAGAGTCTGTCATCGATCCAAAGACTGGCAAAGAGCTCAGCCCTGACGAAGCTGCCAGAAGAGGACTGATCGACTTGACCCAGGGCCTGTTTTGTAACAGCGTGACAGGAGAAAAGATGCCGCTGAACCTAGCTATTGAGCGAGGACACATCAAGGCCACCACCGGGGAGAAGGGTGGTGACATGCATACCATCAAAGAATCCAGAGCGTTCGCCATCACGGGTGTTATCCATCCCAGGACCGGGGTCAAGATGACCATCACCCAGGCCATACAGCAGGGAATCCTTGACCAGGAGAAAGGAGTGTACTACGGGCTAGATGAGCTGGATCGGCTCAAGCCCATGCCCATCAGTGAAGCCATCGAGAAAGGCTTTGTCATCGCAGAAGATGCTGGCACCTCAGTGTCTGGGCCTTCCAATTACCTGCGAGAAACCAAAACCTTTATCCTCAAAGGGGTGTACCATCCTGTCAGCAAGAAACTGCTGTCCTTGCCTGAAGCGATTGCTGCTGGGGTGGTGAATGAGTCTGAAGGGATGTATGTCAACCCTATGACAGGGGAATCAATGCCTATCCACCAGGCTATTGAAAAGAACCTAATCATCGCCCAGCTGACAGACGTTACCGCAGATACAGACGTTGACGTGAATAAAGTGACCACCACCAAGTTGACCACGCTATCAGTGACAGCAGTTGTGGATCCCATCACAGGCAAGGTTATTTCCGTCACCAAAGCCATCGCTGAAGGGATCCTTGATCAGACTCGGGGCCTGTATATCAACCCCCGGACTGGGGAATCCATGGCGCTGAGTGATGCCATTGACAAACGCCTCATCCTGGCCCAGTCTGCTGAAGCCATGTCCGAGGATCCCCTGGAAAGAGCAGAGATTTCCAGCATCCACATCACGGATGAAACAGAACAGTTTGAAGCGACATATCTGGAGGACTTGAGCGCTGAAACAGTGACCTTAAGCATCCAGAGCGTTATCGACCCTCGGTCCATGGAGATGATGTGCTATGATGACGCAGTGAAGTCAGGAATTCTCAACATCAAGACTGGGTCCTACGTCAACCCCATCACCCGCGAAACAATGACCATCACATCGGCTATGGAGAAGGGCCTGATTCATGGAGAGGTCACCTCTAAAACACGGGAAGAAGACCTCATGCGAAGCTCCGTTTCTGCTGAGCATGTTGGTTTTCCCATGGACAGTATCACCTCAGTGGTGGACAGAAAGACGGGGAAAGAGATCTCCCTTCTCAACGCCATCAAGCAAGGAATCATCAACAAGGAGAATGGCACCTACCTGGACACGAGAACTGGCCGAGAGATGGACCTTGAGGAGGCCCTGAAGAAGGGTCTGATCCAGCAGTCCAAACACTCTGATGCTGCTCAGCTGGAGAAGTCCATGGTGGAAGAGGAGGCTCTGGAGGCACGCCTGTTGACGCCTCGCTCCCCTCACGATCCCAAGAAACCCTGGTCCAAAGTGGACATGGAGGTGGAGAAGACCATGGTCATGGACGACTCTTCACCGGCTGGACCAGCCTCAGAAGTGTTACACTACTCCACAGACATGGAAAGTGGGCCCGCTTCAGTTCCAGAAGAGCCAGCAGCTCTAGGGTTGTCCTATGAAGAAGCTCTGAGACTGGGCGTCATAAACAGTCAGAAGGGAACGGTCAGGGATCCTGCCACAGGAACAGTTGTGTCCCTGGACAAAGCCATCGCTGTTGGGATCATTGACATTGACAAGCCAGCAGTGACTGACCCCACCACGCAGAGGTCATTGAGTCTGAGCGAAAGCATGGACAAGCAGATCGTCAACCCAGTGACAGGAAAACTGGACATGGACCGAGCCTCCTCTCAGGGCTTCAGTAACATCAAGGACACCAAACAGGTGTTGCCCATGAACCTGCTGGATGCTGTAGCTGCTGGTCTTTTTGATTCCAAGACCTCCAAGTTCATGGACCCCAAATCCGGACAGGAGTACAACCTGCAGTCTGCGCTGAACAACAACATCATTGATGGCTCCCTGGTGACGGTCAGAACGACCCCAAGAGGAGAGAGGGTGGTGTTAAAACACGCGGTCAGGAAAGGCATGATCAGTGGGAAAACGGCTCAGGTCCTGGATAAGAACAACAACCAGTGGTTGGCACTTCCTGAGGCCATACAGAAGGGTCTGGTGCAAAACACCATGGATGAAGATGGAGATGCCATGACAGACCCCCACACCGGCCAGCAGGTGACTCTCAGCCAGGCCATCGCCAGCGGGGTCGTGCCTTCAGAAAACCTCACCGTGTTGGACACCAGGACCGGGGAGCAGGTGACGATGGACGCGGCTTATCGCCGAGGGCTGGTTGACAGAAGCGGCAACGTCCAGGACAAGATGACTGGGCAGAGGACCTCTGCTCAGGAGGCTGTCAAAATGGGACTGCTGGCAGTGGTGGGGGCCCCCATCCTGGCGGGTAAATTGGTTGTGGATGCTGTGCAGAGACACAGAGACGGCACTGATGGTGCTCGCAGCAGCAAGGTGTCTCCTCACGATGGAACAGTCCTGCAGAAGACGACAACCATCACAGAGAAAACTTCATTTTCGGAGAAGCCTTCAACCACCATCGTGTACGCACAGTCCGGTGATCACATAACCCCTACCCCTCCCAAGATCCAAGTGGAGCATCACACCGAACGAGAGACTAGGGTCCTTCACCCACAAAGCCCCGATTCCCCTCTGACTCAGAGAGGAATTCAGGGCTCAGTTACCACGGTAAAAAAGACAGAAGTGGTGGAGAGCAGTGTGAACGGACAGCGTGAGATTACCATCACACCGGTAAGTCCAGTAGTGGGCCAGTCTGTAGACATCAACATTTCTCCTCTATCAACTCCAACCGGTGTACGGGAACAGCGTGTGGTGATGGGTTCTGTCTCTCCGCTAGTCTCTTCTAGTAGTGTTGGCTCTGTTGTTGTGTCTTCACAGCCTCCTCTGTCAGAACGTACTGGGTTAACCACCTCCCAGCAGATCACCCCCCAAAACTTGGACATTGACTGGGCCTCGAGTTTGGTCACAGTGAAGGCCACAGGGGAGAGGATGAGCGTGGCACAGGCTGTGCAGCGAGGACTGCTGGACTCTGACACTGTGGAAAGGTTGGCTGTCGGCTCTGCTGGCTCTGCCACCTCCTCCAACATCCACATTGACTGGGATAGGGCTCAGGTCACAGACACCGCCTCTGGACAGACCTACACCATCGATGCCGCTGTGAGCAAAGGTCTCATTGACAAAGCAACAGCCATGGCTCTGAAAGCCGCTACCGATGTGTCCAGTCCAGATGGGCAAAGAATGACATCCGTCCAAAAGACCACCACCATCCATCGCACACAAACGCCTGAAGGGATCACCGTGAAGCAGATGAGTACAGTGACATCTTCCGGTGACGCTGGCAGTGATGTGACCACCGTCAAGTACATTGCAGTACCAGAAGACCGACCATACACCTTAAATGATGCCGTCGCCACCGATCGGTTCATTCCACAAACAGGACAGATCATTGCACCAGGCAGTGGTCAGCCAATGACAATCAGTCAGGCTCTGCAGATGGGGGTCATTGACAGCCAGAAGTCCAGCATTGTGGACCCTAAAACTGGACAGAAAATCACCCTGCAGCAGGCCATTGAAACACGCAAGTTTGACCCCCACACGGGGCAGCTGGTGCACTCGGACAGCATGGAGAGAATCACTCTGCAGGAAGCCTGCTTTGAAGGACTGATCCCTGGAACCACAGACTCTGACCTCCAGCCCCGCAGCCCAGTTAGGCAGAAAATCGTGAAGGTCTCCGTTAACGGTATGACCTTGGAGGAAGCAGCCAAGAAAGGCCTTGTGGATGAAGATAGGGGCACATTCCACGACCCTGCCACGGGAGAAATTCTGCCTCTGTCCACCGCCATTCGCCTCGGACTCATCACTGATATGGAGGCTTCACCAGACCTGCCTGAACCACGTAGGACTGTCTCTCACACACAAGTAGATCGAACACAGGCTGTACATTCTGAAGAAAGAGTGGTCCTCAGGCCCAAATCCAGGCAACAGATTGAGCCAGATCATCGCCTGTCCTTTGCAGAGGCTCTGGACATGGGTTACATCAACCTGCAGCAGCAGCAGTACACTGACCCAAGCTCTGGAGCCCGTATGGCCATCCTTGATGCTGTGAGAAACCAGATCCTGGACACTTCCACCCCAATGCAGAGTGAAGAGAGCGAAGGCATGAACATCACTACAGCTGTTGAACAAGGGTTCATGGATGAGGAGAAGGGCGTCTTCAGGGACCCCCACACAGGCCGCCAGATGGTTTTTGAGGAAGCAGTGAAGAGTGGCAAGCTGAATCCCAAATTTACCATGTATGAAGTCAAATCTGGTGAGATCTTCAGCGTTGAAGAAGGGCTTGAAGAGGGCAAGATTGACTCCAGAACTGGGAAGTACGTCGACAGAGAGACAAACAGATCAATGACACTGCAAGAAGCTGCCAAGCTGGGAGTGATTGCTGTAGTAGGTGCTCCATTTGCTGCGGCCATGGCAGCCAAAGATTCACTATCAACTCTCTTCGACAAAGGCAGTAAAGTCAGCGATGAACTGGACCAGAAACCTGGTTTTACATTCCAAGCAACAACTGTGAAACAGATCTCTCCAAACGTGTTGGAGGTCACTCAGCAACAGCAAACTATTCCAGAGAGTGAAAGGCCTGAAGCCATGAATCTGATGGAGGCAGTGTCAAGCGGGTGCCTGAAGCCCAAGACAGGCATGTTCAGAGACCCCATCAAAGGGGAAGAGATGACGCTGAAGGAAGCAGTCCAGCGTGGGTTCATCCGTGGACACTCAGCCAGCATCGTTGATCCACAGTCAGGTCGCAAAAAATCTCTAGACCAAGCCTTGAGAGACGGAACCGTGGGGAAGACAGGTAGAATGTCGAGTCCTAAAACTGGCCAGCCCCTGACTCTGGAGCAAGCCATCAGTGACGGACTGGTTCTGGAGTCTGCTGGCCATCAGCAGCCAGATGCTTCCGCCGTTTTCTCAAAGACCAGCAACACAATGACTGTGAATGCTGTGGCTGACCCCATCTCTGGAAAACCCATCTCATTGTCAGAAGCAGTGCAGAGAGGAGTTCTTGAGCTGGATGATGGGTCCTACACTGACCCCAGCACTGGCCAGAAGATGACGATACAAGAGGCCATAGATTCCGGGCTGATTGATGCGACTGTTACAGACAAAGTCACCACAAAAGAGGAGAAAACCAGAGCAGGCTTCACTGCTGATGTGTCCTTTGCAGAGAGAAAAACTCTGAAAGTTCAGTCTGTGAAAGACCCAAGAACAGGAGGCAACATTTCATTGTCAGAAGCTGTGTCACAGGGCATTGTGGATAGAGAAGGAAAACACTACACTGACCCTGTGACAGGAAAGACCCTCAGCTTAGACACAGCTGTACAAAAACAACTGATCAAAACATCTGCTCTAGAATCAGAACTCATCACGGAAGAGAAGTACCACAAGTCCCAACAGAACACGGTCACACAGACTACGTCATTCAAGATTCAGTCTGTTGTAGACCCTGCTACCTCTCAGGAAATTCCGATCTCTGAAGCTGTGCAAAAGGGAATCCTCAGTGTTGCAGGAGGCACTCTTCACAACCAGAGAACTGGAGAAACGATGATGGTAGGGGAAGCCCTGAAGAAAGGCCTGCTAAAGGGCAAAGAAATGAGTCCCAGCCATTTAGAATCTGAGGTGAGCATGGCCAGCTCAACACGTAACAGAGACAGCGTGTATGATCCTCAGGAGAAAGAGTTCGTTAGCTGGAATCAGGCAGTCAACCGAGGCCTCATTGATGAGTCTGCCACCACATACCATGTCTCAGAATCCAAGAGCATTCCATTTTCCCAGGGAGAGAGGGAAGGTTTCATCAAGACCCAGCAAACCTCACAACCTCTCAGTGTCACAGAGAAGAGGAAATCTTTGGACATTCTTTCGGTGTTTGACCCAACCCTAGGAAAAGAGATCACAGTCACTGAAGCAGTATCAAAGGGACTGCTGAACTTGGAGAAAGGAATCTATATCGACCCCACCACAGGCAAGACCATACCTGTCCAGCAGGCCTACCAGAAAAATCTCATCAAGGGCCAGACCCAGCAAGGCTCAGCAGCCTCTGTACAGATTGGAGACTTCCTTGTCAAGTCAGCGGTAGACACACACACAGGACAGCTGATCCCTGTTCAGGATGCCATTCGACGTGGAATCATCAACCCCACAGAAGGCCGCTACTGGAACTTGAGCAAAGACATCAAAGTGCCCATAGCAGAAGGTGTCAAACAGGGTCTGGTCATCCTGGAGACAGAGATAGCATCTCCTGTACTGACCTCAGTGGTACAGAAGTCCATGACCATCACAGCGGTTGTGGACCCAGCCACAGGGGATGAACTGGCCATGGCAGAAGCCATCAGTCAAGGCATCTTCGACCCTGACCAAGGAGAAGTCATCAACACACAGACAGGGCAGCACATCGCCTTGGACAAAGCCATTGATCTGGGATTGATCAGCGCTGATGTAGAGGAAGGTCACAGAGCTCAGGAGCTGGTCATCATCAACGGTTTGATGATCACAGATGTAAAGGACCCCAGAACCGGTGAGTCCATCACCATGAAACAAGCCATTGAAAGAGGCATCCTGGATGAGAAGAAGGGCCTGTATTTCGACCAGCCGTCCAACTCTTACATCCCCGTGCGGGAAGCCCTGAAACAAGGCCTGGTGGAGGGGAAAGAGGCAGCAGAAGCTGGACTTTCAGAACACCAGAAGCAGGATGACAAGCACGTCAGTGTGAGCAAAGTGATGAACCATGCCACAGGGCAGGAGATGGGTTTCGAAGAAGCGGTGATGCGAGGCCTTGTGGATCAACACTGCACCGTGTACACCGACTCTTTGACAGGAGAAAAGATGAACATTGAGGAAGCCATGCAGCAAGGCCTTGTAGCTGGCACAGTTAAGTATTTCTCCAAGACACAAACCACCGTCACTCAGCGCAAACCTCTGGGAACTTACAACATCACTGGCATGAAAGACACCAAGACCGGCAAGAACATTTCTGTGGAAGAGGCTGTGCAAAGAGGAATTCTGGACCCGGAAGGCCAGGTAGTGGATACAAAGACAGGCAGGCCCGTTCCTTTAGCAGACGCCATCAAACAGGGCCTGGTGTTCACAGAAAAAGTGGAGAAGGGTCCCACAGGAGTCACTACCAGCTACTCTGCTGATTCTAACCGATCAGGGATACCTTTCCAGGAAGCCATGGAGAGGGGACACATCGATTCATCCACCGGTACTTTTTTAGAGCTAAGCAGTGGCAGGCGGTACACCGTTGACGAAGCCGTCCGCACGGGACTCTTGGTTTCAACATCCAACCGACCCTTCGAGTACAAGGGCCTGGGTCAGCAAGGGATGACACACAGCTTCCAGAGTGCTCTCACCACGGGTCTGATCGACCCAGAGACTTGCCTCTTCCTGGACAGCAACACAGGACGCAAGATCTCCTTGGAGGCCGCTCTGAGCAAAGGCTACCTGTCTCCCATCGCTGGCAAGTTTGGAGGGAAGGCTGTTGGGGAGAGTGTTGTGATGCTGAAAGGAGGAGTCTCGCCGTCTGTCACTGCGCAACTGGATGAATTTGTGGACCGTAGAAGTGGAGAAAAACTGACCATGACTGAGGCCGAGAACAGAGGCCTTGTTAGTGTGACAACATCAGACGATCAGATCGGTATTTCTGAGGCCCTGCAGAGTGGGCTTGTGGACAAAGACACTGGACTGTACCACGACCCTGTGTCAGGGGACACCATCCCTCTAGATGAAGCTCTTCTTTGTGGTTTCGTGTCGTTCAAAGACTCCACGAATGGACACCAAGAAGAGGAAAACCTTCCCACGATCGAACACTTTCAGAAGGTAGGCCCTTCCCACCTCTCCATGACCAGCGCTGTGGCTTCGGGCTTCATCGACCCTGAGCAAGGCACGTTCACCGACCCCAACAGCGGTCAGACCATTTCCGTCGTCCAGGCTCTCCAACACGGCATTCTCCGACCCACCCTCTCCGTCGGAGAACCCTCAGAACCCTCCTCCACTGACCAAACCCTCACAGCCCCCTCCCACCAGTTTGTTCAGATCACCGAAGGCTCCCCCCTCACCCCCAAACACGGGGCCGTGGTAGACAAAGACGGGCAGCTCATCTCCACGACCTTCACCAAGGTCGCCACCACCTCGGGGGCGGCCACCTACACCAGCAAGCCTGGATTCTTCATCGACTCCTCGGGTCAGGTGATCAACAGCAGCACCGGGGCTGGCATGTCGGTGGCCCAGGCCGTGGCGGCAGGCATCGTGGACTCGGAGACGGAGCAGGCTGTGAGCAATGTGCAGGTAACGGGGAATGAGGTCCCCTCGCCTGATAGCAGCTCCTCCCCCTCGCCCCTTGGTGTGAGTATTTATTTATTTTTATTTTTGCTTCTTGATGTTTTCTTGATTTTTAAAGATGTTATCTATTTTATCTTGCTGTGCTTTTTTCCCTAAGATCTTTTTTTATATTATCTGAATTATGTTCTTTCTTCACGTTTTTTCTTTTATTTTTTTTTTTTTTTTAAAGTGTTTTATCTTGCTATGCTTTTCCCGAAAGTCTCTTTCTTTTATCTGAATTATGTTCCTTCTTGATGTTTTTCCTTTCTTGATATTAAAGGAAAATTCATCAATTTTATCTTGCTCAGCTTTTCCCTAAAGTCTTTTTTCATATTTGATTTACTTTGCTTTTTTTCATATTTTTAATTATGTTCCTTTGCATTATTTTACCTTTTCACATTTTTTACTGCCAATTTATGGATTGGCTTTTTGCACTTTACAGATTTATTAGTGTAGTTAGTTGCACACAAGTTATGAAACTATGTCAGGGCAGCTACAATGAATAAAATTGTACTCTGTATTTCATTCATACCAAGAGTGTTGATTAAATCTTGTTACCTCGTACATTATATAAGTGTGAGTGAATGTGAGTTGCTCTGGATGTATGTTGCTTTTTTTCTTTGACTGTGCTTTTCTTTTAACATTAGTTTTAGTTAATTTTTGTGAAAGCAGATCTGTGTGTGAATTTTTTTTATTTCAGAAACTTTTTTTGCAGAATATGTGTATGGTAGATGTTTTGCAAGAGAGAAAAAAAAAGGCAAAAGAGATTAAAGAAAAAAAAGCCAGTATGAAAAAGGAAAAATGTGTCACTGTGTGTGTGTTTGCCGTTGAGAGTTTGTTTGGAAGTTTTGAAAACTTTTTAATAATGCCAAATAAAGGATTTACCATTTTCATAAAAATATGTCTTTCTGTGTACATTTTTTTTTATTTAACCGTAGTATGCTAAAAGTTTGGTAACATTATTGTGCTGGTATTGTCTTAAGCTTCTCTCTTTGTCACCTTGTTGCTTGAAATTATAAGATATACTCTAGTTTTTATTCCTCTTAAATCTTTTGCTATAGGTTGTTTCTCTCTCTTTCTTTCTCTCTCTTTCTCTCTCTCTCTCTCTCTCTCTCTCTCTCTCTCTCTCTCTCTC
>JAVDPJ010160832.1:0-12115 GCA_034780015.1 Urosalpinx cinerea
GGGGGGGGGGGGGGGGGAAGGAGGAGGGGAGGACTGGGAAGCTGCTGCTGCAATGTGCCACCCTCTGGATCTTAGTACGATAGTTGGCCTAAAAATGAAAACACTGTTCTGACTGTCAGAGGCACCAAAAAAAGAAAAGAAAAGAAAAAAGAAACGAGTGAGTGAGTGACCGAGCACACTGCCAGTGCTAATCTGAACAGACCATTCGTTTTAGGCCGATTCCCCAGATAAAATGCACCCTGCCTGTAGACCCCCCCCACACACACACACACACATACTGGGCCCTTATTTTATAATCATATACCAATATTATGAATATACATGTACCATTCACTGTTAATTGTTATTATTTTTCATTTGCGCACAATGCTGAATCAATAACATATGGTATATCTGCACACGTATGTCATAAAATGTCAGTGTACCAACTTCACTTTTCTGTTTCAGTGTTTATTAAATTGCAGGTTGCCATTTATAACTAAGTACGCCAGTGCTTATGTTTATAATGAAAATGAAACACAATATACTGTTTAATACAATAGTTCTCCACCACCCCTCTTTCCCTTTGCTGAGGTAAGAAGATTCATCAGATTCTGTGGAACAGCCTCTCTCCCCAAATAAAACACAAACACAGATACATGTGTGTGTGTGTGGACAGAGGGGATATGATAGGGTACTGCTGATGACTCATGCACTTACACTTTGCAAGAGGGTGGGGTTCTGATCAAGGGGTCTGATGAAGTAACAGCTGGACTGGCTGTGACATTAAAACCAAACACTTGGTGGACACACAGTCACATACATACACTCAGTCTCATGCATGCATGATTTGCATGCGTGCATGCAAACCCACACTCACATGCATGCATGTGGCAAGCATGGACACCCACCCACCCACACACACAGTGACACATAAGTGTGGTTTTTTTTTGGTTTTTTTTTTTTTACCAAACTTCATGTACGCATTATGCATTAGATACAGTTGACTGACTTTGGCAGACATGTAATTCAAGGGCTATTTTTAAATCTATCCTTCACTTTGTATTGGGAAAAGTTGTTAGACTGCAGTGTTTATAAGTGTGTGTGTGTGTGTGTAGGTGTGTTTGAGTGTGGGTGGGTGTGAGGCCTTTACCTAAAGTTTAGCTTTTCAACCATTTTATTTCCCTGTGAGTTCTTATCATTGTCAATGTTTAACAGAGTGAATAGTTTCATTGAACTTACATTTTTTTTCTATTCCATCCAGCTTTCATTCAGTCCTTGGTTTTACTTGAGAAAGGTTTTACAATAAACCGAAAATTTGTAGACGTTTTACACAGGTGTTTTGCTGTTAAAATCTGAACTGACAGTGACACACACACACATGTATATGATAAATATAATGTACACAAACACCATATACACAATGTGCATGCACACACAATACACACACACACACACACACAGAGGAAATACAAAGAGACTAACATTTGCAAGAGAGTGGGGTTCTGATCAAGGGGTCTGATGAAGTAACAGCTGGACTGGCTGTGACATTAACCAAACACCTTTATATTCTTTTATAAATATTAAAACAAGTGGCTGGTTCCTAATAATTCTGTGCACATCTGGATTGAAAACTCCTAAACTTAACCTCAAAGACAAAGTTTGCGTGTGTCTTAGTAACTCTTACCCTACAAAAAAAGAGAAACACCGTTTATCACCCCACCCCTCCCCAACAATCACACCATACCTAAAATTAATAATAAATCCACATTAAGTCCTCCCATGCACATCTGTGCAGTACACCTACAGACAAAAATGTGTAGGCCACACTGTACACACCGACTCATCTTCACTTTGGGGAGAATGGACAGTTGTGAATCATAAGCCAACTGGCACAGGTGTTGGCAGTCAGGAGGGTGGGCCTACCACAGGGTAAATAAATGGTGGAGGGGGGCTTTGATGGCAGCCATCTGCTCACAAGAGCTGGTGACTCAAAGATCACTGGGTTAAAACTAGCCAATATTTTATAGGGAGGGAATTGCAAGGATGTTTTGTGGCAGATGTTAGACAGTTAGTGCTGATCATGAAAAACAATTGGGTGGAGGGAAACTTCCAAATAATCACCACTTTCTATCAAAGTAAATTCACAGGCGCATGGGTCAGTTGTGAAATTATGATGAATTTGCTTTGGAAAAGGCATGCTTATGGCAAGCTGTCGTAAGCGAATCAGAAAAAAACCCAAGAACTTGAAGAACAAAGCAAACAAACAAACTACAATATATACTAAATTAGTAAATACCATTAATTTAAAAATCCCGATTCGTGACAATAGAAAAATTCTTTATAATTATTACTATTAGTATTAGATAAGAAAAAATGTTTCCTAAAAGAGTCTTGTGGTCATTCTTTCCAGTTTCCAGCTATCAACTGAATTCACACACTGACGTGACACACAATTTACACACACAGTCACATACACACACACACTGTCACAATGAATGATGCATTCAAACACACACATAAAAAAAATACACATATCAGACATCTTCAACAACTTATCACTCTCTTATCAGATGAGCTAAGTAGTATGGGCATGCATATTTTCTGAAAATTAAAATCAAAAGCGCCTGTAAAATGTAACAAGTGGCCCATAACAAATTATTAATAGAATGAAGAATGAAGAAACGCACACTGCAGACTTACAAATTCACATATATTATACAAACTGAACACACACAGTGACACACACAGTGTCACACACACACTTCATTGGTAAACTTTTTATGCAATTTGAAAAAAAGAAATCTCTTGAACCAAAAATGGGATAAATGAGCTGCAACGAATCATTTTTCCCCCCACACCTGAGGACAACTTAGCTGGGTGGGGAGGGCAAGGCACAAATAAAGGTGAATTCAGGGTCAGCAACCCCTGGAGTCTGTGTCAACACATCAGCGTGACAGACAAATAAGTCTCTTGGGGAGAGGCTCCTTACGGGCTGGGGCTGGATTTCATGCCAACATTCTTTCACTAGTTTCAGTTGTATGGAATTCAGACACGCCACAACAGGGCTGAGGGCAAATACCACAGCCACCCCCTCCACTGTCTGTATGAGACAAATCCTGGCTTGAGCAGCCTGTAAATTTACTGTAGTCGTGACACACCCACACAAATACAGAATTGTTATTTTCCTTAGTTTAGTTTTACATATTGTGGGGATGAACTAACACAACAGGGCCACTAAAACCGGCATACATGAACTGAGTCATCATATTTATCTTTAAGCAAAAAAATAGAAAAAAGAAAAGAAAACAAAGAAATTACACATAGAAATCTGACAATACTGGCTTGTGAGCATCTTTGATAAAGACTGTGGTGGGTATGGTTTAATTACATTACAAGGGTGGATTGAGACTGAGTTCATCTCTGTTAAAATTCTTACTAGTATTTTCATGGACTGATGGAGCACCTTCCTCACCTATTTGAATCTTTTTATTCTCAAAGGATGCACACACAAACACACACGCAC
Source organism: Urosalpinx cinerea (assembly GCA_034780015.1). NCBI lineage: Eukaryota > Metazoa > Mollusca > Gastropoda > Neogastropoda > Muricidae > Urosalpinx > Urosalpinx cinerea. The sequence goes on from JAVDPJ010160832.1 coordinate 3,506, forward strand.
GTGCGCATACGCACACACACACACACATACACACGCACACACACACGACAAAAGATTTCAGGACAGGGCCAAAAGTTCACATCAGAATTAGTCAATTACTGAGGTTAACTGCAAGCATAATTTTCTCTGATAAACTAGTTAAGTAGTTTGGTTTAGTACAAAATACTTCAAGAACAATGTGGTTTTCATTCATTAATAAACACATAGTTAATTTTTTAAATGTCAAACTCTGAGTAAATGAATTACCTTGTCATCTGACCTGATTTTACACAGTTTACATCTTACTGATAAATAGATTGGTAATAATCAGTAATTTGCTATCTGTTTGATCTCTTTTCTTCATTTATGACTGCTTTCAGTATTATTTCCTTCTCTATTTTTAGTTACTCGTTTTCAGTAATTTCTATCTCTAAAAACTACTTAACTACTAAACTAGTAAAAAGTCTAACAAAAACTAAAATTTTCAGTGTAAACAACATTCTGTACTTTCACAGTTCTGAAAAACAGCCCATGTAAATTTGTAAATTCAAATTAATGAATTCTCTCAATTCTAGAAAATAAAAATTATGTGGTTATTGATGCTAACACTAACAGTAACACTGTAACAGCATAAACTTTTTTTCTTTTCACTTTGCTTGCTATTACTTATTTTGGCACTACCCCAAAGGCCAAACGTGTTGAAAATCCATCCTGCCCTTTGGCTGGCTTTGTAGTTTGTCAGTAACTCCTCCAGACAGGGCTGATCACATGAGTCAACCACATGAAATAAAAAATGACACCTCCAAACTAACACAGTGTTTCACCACATAACACTAACAGTTTTAGATATTATTCGTGGTACTCAAATTCTTGGTACTGTGCTAACTCAACTGTATTACCAATGTCAATATTAATAATTATTATCATCATCAGTTCCACACACTATAGTATAACTGTAATCGGTGGCCACTCCCTATCACCTGACAAGTGACATTACTCATAATTTATTTTCTTTCTCCTTTTGTAATTTTCACTAGTTCCTGCCTCTGTAGTCTGAGTCATTAAGCTGAATATGTGCACATGCACTGCAGGAACACACACACACACACACACACCAAATGGCTAGACAAACATTGATTATTACTTATTATTATTAGCATATATTACATAACTGAGTGATTAATTCAATCTCTCTCTCACACACACACACAGAGTGACACTGATAGACAAAAAAAAAAAAAAAGCTTTAAGTTAAATCCAGTGACACACAAACTTTCACTCTAGCTTTTTAATTAAACTATCAGATGATGACAATGTACTTTGTCGGCCTATGCCCACTGACAGGGCGAAGATGAACTCACTATATAAGTTATAACTATTATAAGTATAAGTATAACTCATTAACTATAATCTGTGGCCAGTCCTTATCACACACACTGCCTCAGGCTGTGCATTACAAACATTAGATTAAAATCATTAACATAGTAATTCACTTTTTTTTTTATTCACACACACACACACAAATGTATTCACACACACACACACACTGTCACAGGATCTTTACAGCCAATAAAATATTCATTCTTTGTGAGTTTGTCACTGATCTCTGATCAATATGAATATAACTCCACCAGAGAAGGAACATTCCAGTCTGGAACACTTTTTTTCTTCTTTTTTTTTAAAAATCTTGATCTGATTCTTGGATAAGTACTTTGCCATTTTGATGCTAATGAAAGTGAGAAATTTTAATTAAATTCATTTTGCTTGCTATTTCATTTTCTTTGCTCTGCGACAGACTCCAGTCAAAACTAAAAAAAACAAAAAAAACCTGTCTATTCATCTTACTCTTACAACTAGCAGTGAGTAGTCTACACCTTATCATATGAGTCTGCAACAAACTTAGGTTATTATGTCATATATAAAATTTCCAAAATAAGTTTCAAACTTTGTAACAAAGTAATGACCCTGACAATGATTGTGAATGTGACTTTGTGAGTTCTACTTCTAGTCATCATCAGTCTAAATCTAATAATACAAAGTTCTACTTATACTATAGTTCTAGTCATCATCAGTCTAAATCTAATAATACAAAACTGTCATGAGACTGATGAGTATCACCTGCTCGGCACGCCTGCCGGTTCCTTATCAATATCATATAATATATCACTATTGATCAGTAAATATGTAGATCACTGACTGGCAGTATCACTGGTATAATTAGTCCAATGACTCATATTCATAATCATGTTACAAAAATTGACGTATAAAGATTGTCTTTCTTCTGGCTTGGTTCTTCCATTAGTTCCAGTGTGTGTGTGTGTGTGTGTGTGTCACTGTGTATTTGTGTGTGTGTGTCACTGTGTGTGTGTGTACTCTGTGTGTGTGTTCTCTGTGTGTGTACTCTGTGTATATATCTGTATATCTGTGTGTATGTCACATGTGTGTGTGTGTGTGTAATACATGTGAGTGTATGTGTGTCACTGTGTGTGTGAGTGTATGTGTGTACATATCATTGTATGTGTACATGTGTTTGTGTGTGTCACTGTATATGTTTAACTTTAAGCCTCAGACTCACACACATGACATAGTGACACACGCTGACACAGTGACACACAGAGTAGAGACATGAACATACACGTATGTATGCATAGCACACATACACACAAACAGTGAAACACACAATGACACATGCGTGCACACACACACACACACACACACAGTGGGCATAGGTGATAAAATAAGTTAAATTACTAACTTACTTCTCTCAAATTCAAAATGATTAAATCAGTTCATAAGAAATCAGTTAGTGAGTTATCAACACATCAGTCCAGAAATAATTTTATCAGTTTAGGACCAGATTTTCCCCCTAAAGATCGGCCTTACACTTGACTTACAGTCATCGGGTAGAGATACCAGATAATTTCCCCACAGTCAGTGAGTCACCTGTTTCTCAGTAAAACAAATTTGTTATCTATAAATAACTGTCACCTGTTTCTCAGTAAAACAAATTTGTTATCTATTAATTATACTATCACTTGATCACTCATTTCTCACTTATTTTTTGTTGACATAACAATCAATTACTTCCTTGTTACTATTAAATTAAGTGCTGTGCTGATACTGCTTACTTAACTAGTGATAGAACCTGGGAATATAAACTGGTCACTCATAGTCCTAAACCACTATGATAACCACTGATTGCGAATCATGTGCATGAAAAACCAGCTGCTTAAACTGTGCTTGTAAAACTGTCCGAAAAATGACCAGAAGAGTCAACAGATTTTTTTTTCTATCCCCAAAATCCTTAAAAGCAACCATTACAGATTAGTACTGATTTAGGCACAATCGTCAATGGAGATATAAATTTCTAATTTTGTTTGTTCCTGAAATATGTGTACTGCTGTACACTTGCAAAAATTGCATCCATAGGTGTGTATGTGTGTGTGTGTGTGTGTGTGTGTGTTACTACTTATTACTAATTGTATTGTTTTGCCGATAGACTTGCTTACACAATCACTTACGTGTCATTACTCGTTGCTACTACAGTTTCGTTGGCAACACTAATAATAATGGGGTATTTGTATATTCTATAGCACTTTTCAACGTCCCAAAGCGCTTACTCAGTTACTGTGTCAGACATGTGTGTCACTGTGAATCTACGATACATGACTATATCATGTCTGAACTCGGATTTGGCATGGACCTACTCTTATATTATAAGTAATATATATGAAATTATGATAAAAAAAATTATAAAAGAAAAATTCATACCTTAGCAAGCCTTGCTCTTTTGATCAGATCGTTCAGTTTGCGGAGAGCAGCATTACGTGGTAGACCCTGAAGATCTCTGAATAAATCTTGTTCTTCCAGTTCAAACAGTCGACGATTCATATCGAAGTGCAGAGGCTGGTCCCAGAATGAACCAATGTACACGCGTGCTACTTCTGGTGTACTCAGAACCTTTCCCAATGACCACATCAGTGCTCCATACACTCTCATCAATTGTTGGTGGTCTATCATGTCTGCTTTATTCAGCACAATCCGAATTTTGTCATCATATCCCTTGATTGCCTCAATGGCACGCCGAAACTCATCTGAAATGTCTAGTTTATGAGCATCAAACAGCAGAATAATTCTGTCAACTCGCTCTGCAAACCACTCCAAGACACCAGTGAAATCATACCCTCTGTCAGTTCGCTGCTTTTCTCCAGACAAAATACCTGGCGTATCAACAATGGTAATGCTGTCTAGAACTGGATTTGACACCTGTGAACACTGGAATCTATTCAAGAAGGCATTGCCAAACTTTGACAGGGGACGAAATTGCTTTTGGGTGTCTACAACCAGAGCATTGCCTGGGATCACCCCTTCTTGATCATTGTGCAACACAACGATGAAGCGATCGGTCGTGGGTTCTGGTCCGATTCTGATACCTGGAAAATCTTGTTCCAGCAGGTATCTTATGAACGTTGTTTTACCAGTGGAATACTGTCCGATGAGCAGAATCATCGGCTTGGAATCAAAGTCAGGATCATCGAGAGATGGAGAGTGAAAGTCGTGAAACTTGTACGTCTCCTCCAACGGAAACAACTTTGTCTTGTAGACCTTTTTGAGGCCCTCCACTACAGTTTCAAAGATTTCTGGTTCTTTTTTACGTCTGTCTTCTGTAAACCACTTCATACTGAACAAGTTGAAAGTATACAAAACGATCTCAAACACAAAGTTTCTGCCTGGTGGCGTCAAGCACCGGCAAACCGTCTGCTGTGGAATAGAGGTTGGTCATAAACGGAAATGACCAAATAGTAAACTCCGCGCAGACGCAAGTGCTTTCACCTTTGACCTTAGGCAAAAGCGGAAACGTGACGTGACGTCAGCTTTCAATGTTTTGGTTCGTTCTGCACCTTGTCAACACACACTGTTAACCACTGATCCAGTAGGCCTAAATCAGATGTATGTGAGATTTTAAGTGATATTATTATTCTTGTGCTAAATAGTTTGCTCTGAAAAGTAAATAGGTGGATGTATATGCATAATAAAGCTTGTATTCCTTTAGGGCAGGCTTTTTTTTATAGATAGAGGAGAACGAACAGCTGACAAAAATGGATTGTTCATTGAGTCAAATGAATGTCATGGCCGCTTCTCCCTGTGGCATATGATTTTTTCAATAACGAACATAATTAGAAGCTTGAATTTGTAACAGAGTGCGTGAAGTATTTGTAATCAAATTACATGTGAAAGAATTAGCTGTACGTTAGTTCATTACTGATCATGGGATATGAATACGGTCATATATGGATGAAAACGATTCGATGCCGATGGAACACCGAACAGGAAGTTGAGGAACATATCGTCGGAGAATGAAGATAACCCATGGGGGGGAAGTGTGTTTTTATCAGATCAGAATGTGGTTAATGTAGGGAAGATTTTAGTTATGTGTTTGAAATTAACAGAGAATGAAACTTGTTAGAGGGACAGGCTTCATACATTGGGCAGCTAAGCTTTGAAACTCGCTCGAGCCTGATTCATCTATATGTAGATGTTGGCTGCCTAAACACAAGAAGGAGTTGTGCTGTGTAAAGACTAATGTAGATTTGTTATTCTACAGCTTTTCTATAATATACTTAGAACTGTTAGTAGTTTAGTCTTTTTCTTATTTTTTATTTTATGAAATTGCCCACCTTCAGGACCCAGGTTTATTGTCTCATCTGAAAGACTAGCACCCAGAGCCCCACCCCGAGGCACTAGTGATGTTAATAATTATTGTCTACTTATCAGGTGGAAGGGGAGTGGGAGAAATCTAGCTTCAGACAGGATTCAAAGCATGTACCTCACACCTGGATGGGAGTGTTACTTCTAAACCGACATAAACATTTAAGAAAAAATAAATATTAGGTAGACAGATTCTTATGGTGATCATTAATATCAAATTATTTTTGTGCTGTGCAGATACAGAACAGTATGGGCCGCATCTTTCTTGAACACATTGGAGGTACACGCGTATTCTCCTGTGCCAGTTGTGATACTCAGCTGACCAATCGCTCAGAGCTGATATCCACACGATTTACTGGTAATGCAGCTTAAAATCTCTGTCAAGTTAAGTTTGTAAGTTAGAGCATAAATTTTGAAATGTTAAAGCATTAGCATGCAAGCATACTTTTAAAAATGTGATCATGCATACATGTACGCATGCACACAACATGGGAAAATGTACCTCACACATTCACACATGCACACAGTGCTTGAATTTCATGCAGAGAAAATCTGTTGTGAAAATAAAGTATCTATATAATATTAAATATATATACAAATAATACCATACCATATGCTATGCCATACTACTAGTACTATGTACACAGACACACAATTGACACTGTATGTGCGCGCACCCACACACCCTCTATCCCCCCTCCACAACACACACACACACTCTCTTTCCCCCTCTCTTTCTCCAAACACAATCTCTCTGCTCCTGTAAGTTAGTTTGAAAAAAAAAATTAAGTGAAATATCAGCATTTCTTCAGCTGGAGTCATTTTTCTCAATATTTTTTAATTTTTTTTATTACAGGCGCTACTGGACGAGCCTTCCTGTTCAACCGTGTGGTGAACCTCAACTTCAGCGAGGTGCAGGATCGCGTCATGCTGACCGGCCGACACATGGTCCGAGACGTCTCCTGCAAGAAATGCGACGCCAAGCTGGGGTGGATCTACGAGTTCGCCACCGAGGAAAACCAGCGCTACAAGGAGGGCCGCGTGATCCTGGAGCGTGCCCTGGTGACGGAGAGCGAAGGTTTCGACGAGCCCACCCACAACCAGAATGACAGTTGATGAGGAGGGTGCAGTGCTTGACGTAACTGACTCTGTACAGGATGGTTTAAATTCTGACAACCTGAAGTGACAGTGCTCCCAGTCTGAGCTGGTCCTGCAGTGCGGATGATGCTCAGGAGTTGGTGTGGGGTATAATAATGGTCTCTGCATCTTGTGAAACATAGGATAGCATTGCCCTTTGCTCTGTCTGTCTGTCCCCAGGGAGATGATGGTCCAGGTGTGTGCTTCTCTGTGTAGAATGTTGGGTGGATCTAAGTGTTCCATAATCATTTCTGATCAGCCTACTGGGCAGAGTTTGTTCTGGCCCGTAAGTGTGTGAGCCCATTTGGCATGCTTTGCGTAGGTCACAAACAGAGAAGAGAGGAAAAAGGAAAAACCAAACAAATATTTTAAAAAAAAAAAAAATCTGTCATACCCGTTTTTATTTACGTTTTGTTCTTTTTTTGTTTTTAGAACTAGTGTTTGACCCAAGTTTTCCCTTATCCTAGATGGTCTTTGCAATCATGCATAAATTAATGAATCATGATTAAACTGCTCTCTTTCAAAGTCTAAAGATTTGTTGTTAATCAACAAAGTAGATAATTAAGGTTGTTGAAATAGAGACTATGCTGAAGTGGTTCCTCTTTTTCTTTTTCTTTTTTTTTGGGGGGGGAGTGGGTATTAATTAATTTTCTTGAACTAGAAAGAGTTTTGGTTAAAGAGCCATTTGAGTACAGCACAATTGAGGATTGGTTTTACTGTCATTTCAGTAGTGTAGTGGTGTAATTGGCCGCAGCTGTTTTTTACTTGAAATTGACCATTGCAGGTTTTCTTACGTTGCAGTCTAAGTGCTGCTGAAAATATAAAAAAAGAAAAGAAAAGTTAGTTGTTGACCATAAAAAAATCATCCATTTATATTTTTATTTGTTTTGTTTTTACCTCTATTGAAGTATTTGATTGGTTCCAGAATGGTAGAAAATAGCTGATTTGGTCTTCTGTCATGTGACTTTATTCCTAGATGGTGTATATTATCTCCGTGGATTGACTTCATGCATGTCACACGGGTTTGAGCGAAAGGTTTGCCTAGAAATGGTCAATGCTATAATTTACTAGAACGGTTAGAATTGCCCATCCATGCAGCAAAAAGAGGAGGGAGCAGAAAAGAGATGAACCAAAGCCAAGTAAAGAGGTAACCAACTTAGCTCCATGTTGATGCATGTTTCAGTGAGCGGCTTATCACTATATCAGTCATATTGGTATATCATACATACAGTTATATCATATATTGAAGCAGCTGAGCGGCTTATCACTATATCAGTCATATTCATTGATATATCATACAACAGTTATACCATATATTGAAGCAGCTGAGCGGCTTAACAAAGCAGGTGAAGCATTAGTTTATTTTGTATCAGAAAGTAGGGGTTGTAGCCTACGTAATGAAGCGGCATCTAGATCTAGTCTATGAATTACAGTAACACTGATATTATCTTATCATCCAGTTAGGTTTTATAGTTGTTTATTTAATATTTTATTTTCCCCCATCTGTCCATCTACTACAGTAACATTGATATCATCTTATCATCCACTTAGGTTTTATTATAGTTCTTTATTTAATAATATTTTATTTTCCCCCATCTTTGTATGTGTGTGTGTCACTGTGTGCGTGCGTAAAGTCAGTTTGCCTATCAGGAGGGTCTTGTTTCACCATTTTCATATCCTGTTTTATATTCATCTTATAATAAGACATAAGGAATCACTCTCTTCTTTCTTTACGCATCTTTATTAATTTTAAAATAATGGGGGGGGGGGGGGGGGGGGGGGCTA
>JAVDPJ010161940.1:0-12110 GCA_034780015.1 Urosalpinx cinerea
CCCCCCCCTCTCTCTCTCTCTCTCTCTCTCTCTCTCTCTCTCTCTCTCTCTCTCTCTCTCTCTCTCTCTCTCTCTCACGTATGATTAGGCAGTAAATCTGGTTAGTCGAGAAAACACAGTCCTTCACTCTCAAATCACTAGTTCCCGAGGAGTTGTCGAATTTATTAAAAAGAGATTTCCCTATAGTTCCGATTGCTGCAATGATTCTTCTTGCTGGTTATTTAACAGCTCAGTAACCGTTGTGTTGATTCCAGCATCTGTAGCCACTAGTTTTAAGCAGTTCCAATTGCTGTGAGGATTCCAACACCTGCACCCGCCTGTTCTTGAGCAGTTCTGACTGCTGCAATGATTCCAGCATATCATGTACCCGCCAGTTCTTGAGCAGTTTCGACTGCTGCGATGATTCTAGCACCCGTACCTGCTGGTTCTTGAACAGTTCTGACTGCTGCAATGATTCCAGCACATGTACTGGCCAGTTCTTGAGCAGTTCTGACTGGTGTGATGATTATAGATCCTGTACCCACCATGGCAGTTCTTGAGCAGCTCGATCTGACTGCTGCGATGATTCTAGCACATGTACCACCGGTTTTCAATGAGTTACGACAGCTGTGATAATTCCAGCACCTGCACCCGCTATAGTTCTTGAGCAATTCTAACTGCAATGATTCCAGCACCTCTCTTATCACACCATGCTAATTCTTGAGTATAAGTTCTTTGTTAAGAGTTCACGCCTTCAGCTTGGCTTCCATGGCCCTGGATGATCCGACAGTCTCTTCCAAGCTCCTATAGTTACCAGGTTCAGGAACCAGCCCACCTTGCCGCCGCACGCGGGCAGAAACGGCCGCCAATACCAATCGTTGAACGAGATGACTTCGATCACCTCCAGGGCTTTCAGATGAACACATATATCATCTCTTGATAACCCTCTGACACCTGTTTGCTAAAGGGCATCACCCCGACCCACACCCTCCCCTGGCCCCGCTCCCCCCCCCCCCCCCCCAAAAAAAAAAAAAAAATCAAACTGGTCCACAGCAACCTCTTAATTTCGGGGTTTTGTCTTTCTTTTTATTCCCCTTTCTTTTCTTTTCTTTTTTTGTTGGTTGTTTTAATTAAACAGTGTGTGTGTGGGTGTACGCGCGTGTGTTTGTGTGTGTGTGTGTACACGCATCAATGACTGTCGTGTGTGTCTTGTGTGCTGGCTTCACTCCTGCATGGCCTGCAGGAGCTGAAAAGAAAATCCATGTCCGTAGAGGTGGTGCCACCGGTAGCTGCCCCAGCCCCTGCCCCTGCCGCTGATGCAGCTGGAGCGTGAGGATATGTTACAGTTGCAGCGTGTGTGCGTGCACTCGCATGCAATCAGACGCATACGCATGCGCGCACACACATACATGCATGCACGCGCACGTTCGCGAGCACACAGACACACACACACAACTCACACACTCACACACACACACACACACACACACACAGAAATGCACACACACACACACATACACACACTTTGGGCTCACATACACGCACGCATTCATGCACATAGATACAGACGCATGCACGCACTCACCTGGCGTACAGACACACACACATACACATAGATAAGACGCATGCACGCACTCACCTGGCGTACACACACAAACTCACACACACACACACACGCGCGCGCGCGCGACATGCATTGATGACGGTCGTGATAGTCAAGTGGATAAGGCGACAAACTTCTAATCCTAATGGTCTTGAAGTCGTGAGTTCGAATCTCGGCAGGTGAAGTAAGTGTGGGTATTTTTTTTTACAGTCTCCCAGGTCAACTTATGTGCAGACCTGCTATCAGGTGTGATCCAAAGAAAATGATCAAACGACTTTTTGATGCCTCTTATCACACCATTGTAACAAGCAGTGTATCATTTAAAGGGCCAGACCTTCGTCTTCATCCCCGATAGAGATGACATAATTTTGTACTTCGGTTACCTTTGAAGCCAGTCCACCTGCCAGCCTGGAAGTTTACAGGACCCGGCAGAAAACCAGAGATAAAGCAGAGGCCTGCGCTGACTAGACATTCTCCTGCAGCCACTGTGGTAGGATCGGTTGTTCCAGAATTGATCTTATCAGCCAACAGTGTTCCTGTGAAAGAAAAGGACACAAATGACCTGAATAATCTTGTCTTTATAGTAACACCTCAAACAAATGTGAATAATCTTCATTTAATCTTGACGAAATGACTTGACAAAATTTAATCTTGTCTTCGCCAGTAATAAATTCAGTAACTGCTAATGCTTTGATGTGATGCACTGATAAATATTGCACTGAGCATTTTGCTAATTTATTATTTCATCACGCTGACAGTGAGATAATGAAACGGTTTTTTTAGACTTAATGAAACTGTTTTGAAGACGGTCACTTAATTTCCATTCTAATGCTTTTATTTATCTTTCCGTAAATTCACAGTGTACTTTCTGCCAAAGAAAGTTGTCTACAGTACAATCTTTTTCGATCAATTTGCTCTGTCTAACGTAAAAAGGCCTTACAATTTGTCGACTGGCCAAACACGGGCAAGAGGAGTTAACATTGGTTAAGACTATTCCCATTCCATTGGTTCAGGCTCCATTCTCCTGCAAGTCCATGTGAGATTATAAACCAAGGTCCGGCATATTTTCAAATGCACAAGATCAGATATGTACGTTAAAGATCCCATTTGATGGGTTGTGGAAAGTAAAAACAACAAAAAACCCACCCAGAATTAACATATCCAAAGGCATGACTAGCACAAGAGGTAATGCAAGCATCTGCTTGGCAGGTGTGGTGTAGCGTATATGGACCATTCTGAGCGCTGTGACATCTTGGGGAAGAAACCATATTGAATATAATTATTTCTTCATGCAGTATGATACACATGCCAATATACATTCAAATATATATTTATATCTGGGGTGGGGGTGGAGGCAGATAGCTCTATAGTAGAGCGTAGAATTTGTGATGTGAGTCCAAATCACCATTGAGCTGTTCTGTTCTGCGAGACTTTCTCCACAGTAACATTAATTTTGTGTTAACTCCAATGCCTGAAAGTGGTGGCTTGGTGGTCTAGTGGTAATGCATCCAGCTAGAAATTGAGGGGTCATGGGTTCAAATCCTGTTCAGACCCTAGACCTTCCCCCATCCACTAAACCAGGTAGTATGGTCTGGGTGCTAGTCTTTCGGAGAGACGAATAACCGAGGTCCTGTGTACAACACGCATTCAGCGCATACAAAAGAACCCAAGGCAAGAAGACAGTTGTCCATGGCAAAATTCTGTACAAAATCCACCCTGATAAATACACAATGCAGACAGGAAAAGAATGGGTGGTGCTGCACTGTTGCGACACGCTCTTCCCGGGAAGAGCGGCCCAAATTTCACGCGGACAAAAAATCTGCCGTGACAATAAAATATACCATATACCAATCCAGCTCAAGTGAACCAGATGTTTCACGAGATTACTAATTTTCTTCTGTAGATATTCTTAGCTGTAAACAGAAATCTTGGACAAAAAACCCCAAACATCTTTATAATTGTAGTGTTCTATGTACACTTACACTTGTAAGGTCTTGATACGGCCTCCGTGGTCAACGAGGTTCTAATCACTGTGAGTCGACTGGACTGGATTCTTGACAGCGCAGATTCATAGATTATAGCCATGCTACTGAAGAGACAACACCAAAGAACATCCATACGATCAACACACTGACCGTAACTCACGTTAAGACTTCTGTGGACTACAGGATAGAATCGAGGGACCAGGATGCTCTGGGATATATTTTTAGGGGGGACGGGTGACATGAGTCACTGTCGCTCATGAGCATTGGGCGTATGCCTTCACAGGAGGTGCTCTTTGAGGACACAGACCTACCAGTCGCCAACATGGCTCCACCTTGATCGCTGGCAAGCCATGTTAAAGCAATTAGTAGAGATGTCCAGGCAAAGGCAATGAGAGGGCCATCAGAAGGTCAGCGAGGCTGACAGACCTTCAGATGCAATGTTGGATTATCTCAGTAGGGAATGTGAAGGAGGGATAACCTCTGCCACTTCCCTTTGTTTTCTGGGGACAATGGGATTTGAGTAAGGAAATGTGAACAAGGAATAACCTTGGTCAATTCCCTTTGTTTTCAAGGAAAATTTTGAATCAAGGGGAAATGTGAAGAGATCCTCAGCCACTCCCGTTTGTTTTCAGGGGACAAATTTGATTAGAGTAAGGAAATGTAAACGAGGAATAACCTCAGTCATTTCCCTTTGTATTCAGGGAAAATTGTAATTCAACGGGAAATGTGAAGAGATATAACCTCAGCCACTCCCGTTTGTTTTCGGGGGAAAAATTTGATTAGAGCAAGGAAATATGAATGAGGAATAACCTCAGTCACTAACCTTTGTAGGCACTGAACAAACATTCACGGGTGTACTTGTATACATGCCTGTGAACTGTGCAAGGCAGCACCGATTCCTTGGCAGATGGCTTTGCATCTCCACCTTTATGCATTCAACTTTAATGTTGAACTGCATATTTCTTTTCTAGAAAGGTCGCCTTTGTCACTGCTTTTATCGTACTTGGCTGCCTGAAGTGTTTCAAAGATGGATCATGCTGACTCCACTCTGAAACTTTCATCAGCTATGCAAGCTCAACCCCATAGGATCTGAAACATGTCCCAGATCCTACAGCAATTGAGGCCAGCCACAGCACTGGATTCACCCTTCAGGGCGTTGTTGAAGAATTTCCTGTGTCCACCAATCTATACCCTTCATCCACAGTCATCTAACAGTAAGTCCGTGCCAGTTATACTGACCACACACAGTCCAATGGCATTGTACCCCAGTATCATAAAGCTGAAATCTATGTCCCTGGTCAGAAGGTCGATGGTCGCTGGCGAATATCTGGTGACAAAACCATAAACATAATGTAATAAACGTAAGACAATGATCACAAGCAAACTTAAATTTTGCCTGAATCTGTCATGACAATTTTTTTTTTACAGAATTATTCCAATATCACCCAGCTGTAACTTCACTTCCAGACAGCTAGGAAATCAACATACTGTGCCCATTAATGTAGCTAAGGACTGTATATACATGACACGAACAGGAAGGGCAAAGAATAGTCTGGTAAGTGTCTAGTTAAAGCAATCTCTTGGAGTTACTTCCAAATGCACCCCCTCACCCGGCCATAAGAGGAAGATATAAATAATTCACAAAAAAGTTCCCTACAAACAATATGTATCTACCAACATTATTATTTGGCATCCGGGTAAATCATAGCTTTGAGGCTGCCAAAACTTCTTCAAAGACTAGAGACCATGTGGGAAACGCCATAAACAGTTACTTGTTGAAAAACTAGCTGTTTTCATCATAAAATGGTTTGGTGATCTAGAGATAACACATCTATCTGGAAAGGGAGAGGTCCTGGGTTCGAATCCCGTCTGATGATGGGACATTTACCCCCTATCTACAAGATCGTGAATAGTGGTCTGGATGTTATTTTTGTATGGGATGATAGTCCGAGGTCCCGTGGGTAACATGGACGTAAAATATACGGCAACAAAGACAGTTCTCCCTGGCAAAATTTGGCAGAAAAATCCACGTCATTGGTAAACACATACACATGCAGAGGGATGGGAGGTTGGGGAGGGGCTTAATCACAAAAAACCTATTTCCTACGAATCTATGCCAATTTATCCTTTACGGAAAAGAAATATTTAAAACAATATCTTCAATTACCTTCAGAGTGAAAGTAAGCCAGTAAAAACACTGCCACCGCAGACAGAAGTGTCCCAGCACCAGGTATGCATCAGATACAGAAGAATTCCATCCCAGTGGAAAAAGCTGCTTCCTGAAGTCATGTGGCCATCCAGACTTCACAATGCCACCATCACCAGCCTTGGACCTTTACCCACACGCTCTGTTCCCTTGCTGTACACCTTGTTCTGCAAGCAGATTGGTAGTTTAAATGAACATCCAAGCACATGAAGGATTTAGATGAGAATAAATACAACTTACTGACAAAAAAAAAGCTGAAAATATTAAATCAGTTAAGTGATTTAATATCAAGTCCTTTGCTACATCAATAGGTACATTATGCCGATTCCCCGTTGTTTATGGAAGTTACTCACAGCTGAGTGACATGGGAATCTGTAAAAACATTATCATTGGCTTGGTGATCTAACGGAAGTGCACCCGGCAAGAAACTGAAAGATCATGGGTTCAAATCCTGTGTGGAGCCTAGACCTTTCCCCCCCTCCACTAGAAAAAGATGGCGCTGCACTGTGAAGTGCTTTCCCAAAGGAGAGCAGCCCAAATCTGCTTGACAATTATATGCCATACCATAAATTCACAACAAAGCTAGTACTTATCTCATTTGTGGTAGGGGGTAGGGTGGGGCCTAATCACAAAAAACCTATTTAGGTAGGTATATATTTATAGTCACAGCAGAGTTCTCTTCGTGAAATTCGGGAGGCTCTTCCCGGTGAAAGCATGTCGCCATAGTATGGTGCCACCCATTTTTCTTTTTTTTGTTTGTGTAGTTGTTTACCTATTAGGGTGGGTTTTCTAAGAATTTTGCCAGGGAAAACTTGTTGCCGTGGGTTCTTTTGCGTGCGCTGAATGAGTGTTGCACACAGGACCTCTGTTTATCATGTCATCTGAAAGACTAGCACCCAGACCACACCACCTCTGGACTAATGTATGGGGAGATATCTAGGCTTCAATCAGGATTTGAACCCATGACCCCTTAATTTCTAGCCTGGTACATTACCGCTAGACCAACATGCCACCACTTTCAGGGAATAGAGTCAGCACAAATGTTAACTCCAGGAAAATATCCCCCTTAGCAGATTCAACTCTCGTCGTAAGATCACAAAGCCTGCGCTTTATCAATGAGCCAACTGCCCCCCTAACAAGAAGAATCTTTCCGAAGAATCTAAGACAATTATTTATCACTATTAGAAAAACATATTGAAACCATATATCCCTTACCTTCAGTGTGAAAGTAATCGGTAGAATCACTGGCACCGCAGACAGAAGTGTCCCAGCACCAGGTATGCATCAGATACAGGAGGATTCCATCCCAGTGGAAAAAACTGCTTCCGCAAGTCAGGTGGCCATCCACAGACTTCACAATGCCACCAAAGCCTTGGACCTTTCCCAACATGCTGTTACCTTGTTGTACACCTTGTTCTGCAAGCAGATTAGTACTTTAAATGAGCATTCACACACAAAAAGGATATGGATGACAAATAAAACTTACTGACAAAAAAAACTACTAAAAAGTTTTAATCAAAATGATTTGTAATGTCAAGTCTTTCGCTACATCAATAGGTACATTATGCCGATTCCCCTGTTCTTTATGGAAGTTATTCACAGCTGAGTGACATGGGAATCTAAAAACATTATTGGCTCGGTGATCTAGGGGTAGTGCACCAGGGAACTAAATGGCCATGGGTTCCTATGCCGTTCGGAGCATAAACCTTTCCCCTATCCATTAGACTAGAAGTGGTTTGGTCTGAATACTAGTCTTTTGCATGAGACTGTAAATCGAAGTCCCATATGCAACATGCATTCAGTGTGCATAAAAGAACCCACGGCATAGAGTTGTCCCTTGCCAAATTCTGTAGAAAACCCACCCTGACATGCAAGCAGACAGGAAAAAAAAAGATGGCGCTGCACTGTGGCGACATGCTTTCGCCAGGGAGGGCAGCCAAGGTTACACGTAGAGAAAATCTGCTTGACAATAATATAACCATGCCATAAATTCACAACAAAGCTACATTTAGTACTTACCTTGAAGGTTTGTGGTAGTTGGTGGGGTGGGGCTTAATCACAAAACACCTGGATTTGTAGTAAGAGATGTGGGGGCTTAATCACAAACTATTTCCCAAGAATCTAAGACAATAATTGTTATTTACCATTATTACAGTATTTGAAACAAATTTTATCTCCAGTTACCTTCAGTGTGGAAGCAAGACAGCAGAAAAACTATGCATCCAGTCCAGGTTTGCGTTAGGGGTGGGGGCAGGGGCGTAAACTAAAAAAAACTATTTCCCAGGAATCTAAGAAAATCGTTAGTTACCATAATTAGAGAAAATAACTGAAACAATATATCCATTACCTTCAGAGTGGAAGCAAGGCAGCAGAAACACTGCCACTGCAGACAGAAGTGCCCCAGCGCCAGGTATGCATGAAATCCAGGAGGATTCCATCCCAGTGGAATAAGCTGCCTCCTGAAGTCAGGTGGCCATCCAGACTTCACAATGCCACCATCACCAGCCTTGGACCTTTCTCAACACTGACAACTTGCTCTACATCTTGTCCTGCAAACAAGTTAGTACTTTAAATTAGCATTTATGCACATAAAGGGTTTGGATGAGAATAAACTTACTGTAAAATAAGGAAAAGTTTAAATCAACAGTGATTTGTAATATCAAGTCCTTCACTAATAAGTACATTATGCTGATTCCCCATCAGTCACAGCTGAGTGATCTGGGAATCTGTAAAAAACATCACTGGCTTAGTCTAGCGGTTGTGCACTAGACTGGAAAGTGATGTTTGGTCAGGGTGCTAGTCTTTTGGATGACAGGCACTATAGTCAAGTGGTTAATAAGACAGACTTCTAATCCTCATTGGCATGAGTTTATCCTGGTAGCACCTGGTGAAATAAGTTGGGGATTTTTACAGTCTACAAGGTCATGTGTACATACATGCAGAAGATCAAGTACGCACATTAGAGATCGTATAATCCATGTCAGCATTCGATGAGTTGCGGAAACAGGAAAATACCCAGCATGTACCCGAGGCTTGACAGCACATTGAACTGTACAGTTGGTCAAGCATCTGCTTAGGTGTGGTGTACTGTATATGGAATATTCTGAACACCGACACCACCTTGGGAAAATCTGAAAATCTTTCAGATGGCACGGTAAATCGAGGTCCTGTGTGCAACATGCATTCAGTGCATGTAAAAGCACCCATGGCAAAAGAGTTGTCCCCTGCAAAATACTGTAGAGAAAATCTGCCATGACAATTATATACCAACCATAAATTTAAAACTTACTTATCTTACCTTGAACGCCTGTAGTAGGGAGTGGGGGGGCTTAATCACAAACAATTTTTTCCCAAGAATCTATGCAAAATATTTACCATTATTAAGGAAAATAAATATTTCAAGCAGCCTTCATCTCCCTCACCTTCAGTATGGAAGCAAGGTAGCAGCATCTTGACCGTGGTATCTTGACCGTGGGATCTTGACCATGGAGTCTTGACTGTGGGATCTTAACAGTGGGATCTTGACCATGGAGTCTTGACCATGGAGTCTTGACCATGGAATCTTGACGATGGAGTCTTGACTGTGGAGATGTCTTGACTGTGGAGATGTCTTGACTGTGGTGATGTCTTGACTGTGGTGATGTCTTGACTGTGGTGATGTCTTGACTGTGGTGATGTCTTGACTGTGGAGTTGTCTTGACTGTGGAGATGTCTTGACTGTGGAGATGTCTTGACTGTGGGATCTTGACCATAGAGTCTTGACAGTGGGATCTTGATGGTGGTATTCTGATCATGGGATCCTGAACTTGGGATCCTGAACATAGGTGGCTTGGTTAGCCAGGAGCAGAGGGACTGGTCCATCAGTGAAGTCCTCCTGCTGGAACAATCACAGCTCCCCTGGCCACATCTGGAGCAGGAAAACTTCCCCCCTATGGCCTGGACGGAGGGGAGCGGTTAGCTGCTGGTAATTGAGATGGCTTTGGACCGAGGGGCTTCCACTACAGATAGATCACACACTGATAAACCTATGCACCCAGATCCCCGGCAAGCTAATGAGCACTGTTTTGCGCTTCCGAAAATTTCATTGTTCACAGCACATGATTTGAACTGTATGGGTTTTTTTTTTTAATTAAATGTCAGACAATTCAAATCATCATGAATTGTCGACTATTCCTATCACAAACTTTCAACAGTTCAAATCACAAACTGTTGTCAGTTTGACTAAAAAAAAAAAACTGTCGGCACTTCAAGAACTTCCAATGGATAGAATCATGAAATGTCGACAGTTCAAGCCTTGTGCTATCCTTGGTTTATTTCAAATGTTTTAGTTCACATCATGAACCATTGACAGTGTACTCCTGTACCGTCAACACTTCAGATCGTGAACTGACAGAACAAATTGTACTGTCGACAGTTAAAAGAACTGTCAACAGTCCAAATTATGCACTGTCAACTGTTGAATTTATGAACTTTCAACAATTCAAGCTCACACTTTCAACAGTTCAACTCATGAACTTTGAACAGTTCAAGCTCATGATCTTTCAACAGTTTAGCTCATGATTTTTCAACCGTTCAAGCTCATGAACTGTCAACAGTTCAAATCATGATCTATCAACAGGTCCAATTTCGGAAAGCAGCAAAAAGTAAAGAAAAAAAACAAAAGAAAGGTTAAAGAAAACAGCTCATCAGCTTTGGAGATCTATCAGTGTCCAGACCTATCGGCGTAGTGATCTATCAGTGCGGAAGTCGATCGGTACGTGTAACCGTCCCTACCACCAACAGCAAGCAACGATCCCCCAGTGGCTAAGCCACAGGGGAAAAGTTGTTCCTGCGCCAGCTGTCACCAGGAGAGCTGTATTGCATCCAGCAGATGAATCCCACTGCCAAACCAATCCCCAACTCCTGGCCACCCAAACCACCAAGTCAGCCAGCTGCCAATTGACAAGGCTTGTGGGCTTTGTTTTTCCATGCTGAGAGATATATCGTGTGGACCAGTTCAGGTAACATCACTGCTGCTGACTTCTTTGCTCCGAGTTTTGGCAGCATTGGTCTTTGCATTTTGTCAGCACTGGTCTTTTCAAGTTTTAGCAACTTCAGTCTTTACATAAAGCTTTGGCAGCTTCGGTCTTAACATGGGAGTTTTGGCAGCATTGGTCTTTGCATAAAGTTATTTTGCCAGCACTGGTCTTTTCAAGTTTTGGCAACCTCGGTCTTAACATAGTTTTGGCAGCTTCGGTCTTTGCATGGAGTTTTGGCAGCATTGGTCTTTGCATGAGTTTTGGCAGCATTGGTCTTTGCATGGAGTTTTGGCAGCATTGGCCTTTGCATGGAGTTTTGGCCGGCTTGGCCTTTGCAAGGTTATTTTGGCAGCATTGGTCTTTGCATGGAGTTTTGGCAGCATTGGTCTTTGCATGGAGTTTTGGCAGCATTGGTCTTTGCATGTAGTTCTGGCAGCATTGGTCTTTGCATGTAGTTCTGGCAGCATTGGTCTTCGCATAGCTGCTTTGGTAGTATTGGCCTTTGAAAAAGTTGTTTTTGCCTCAATCAGCAGCATGCAGACATTGTTTTTTCCACTTCCTCCTTTCCTTTTCTTTGTGATTCAAGCGTCTCTTCATAGTCAAACAAAAAAACAGGAAAAATGTTTCTTTTCATCTTTTTGGGGGGTTCTTTTATCGATATGTTGTAGCATTGATATGTTGTAGTAGCATTGGTCTTTGCCATATAGTTAGTTACTTTGGCAGCAGTATTGTTCCTTGCACATTTTGTTGTAAGCGCCACTGCATTCTCACTGACAGTGTAGGCAATGGACTGATCTGGTAAATACTTTACTGTCACGGCTGATTTTCTCTTGCGTGAAAATCAGGGCAGCTCTACCAGGAACCGCGTCGCAACAGTGCAGCGCCACCCAATTTTCTTTCTTCCTGTCTGCATTGTGTACTTGTTTGCCTCTCATGTTGAGGGCTCCAGCACGGGTCGGAAGGAGTCCCGGTAGCTGTGGTCTCCCCATTGCGGCTACCTCTATGATGGCAAAGATCTCTGCAGTGTCCACCTCTTCTGCATCCATGGAGAACGCCTGACTTGCTCCCCGTCCTTCAAGGGCTCCCAGCAGAGGCCATCCAGTAGCAGCTGCACATGAAAATGAAACACTGCATTGAACCAGGCTAAACATGCAACAAGTTATCACAAACTATGGAATGACAGTCAATACATGTTCGTTTCATGTAACAATTTCAGTTTTCGTGGGTGTAGATAGCTCACCTCACTGAGAGTTCACACAAAACTCACTGACAGCTCACACTTGATTCAATAATTTACTAGGTTATTTATTTACTTATTA
>JAVDPJ010163049.1:0-12093 GCA_034780015.1 Urosalpinx cinerea
TGCGTGTACACACGAAGGGAAATAAACCACTAGCAGGTCTGCACATAAGTTGACCTGGGAGACTGTAAAAATCCCCAGACTTATTTCACCAGGCGCCGGGATCGAACCCATGACTTCAGGATTAGAAGTCCGGTGTTTTAACCACTCAGCCATCATGCCCGTCATGTAGATGCATGGAGGGTGTAAAGATGACATGCGTAAATACATAGAAAGTAATCCACAGATCTTTGTTTTTAAATAATTAAACTAATTAAAGTATAAATCATGAAGTAAGACAGGTGTTAAAAATATCTTTCATCTGTGAAGTATTGTCATACACAGTCTGATTTGTTTTGTTTGCAGGCTTCAAAGATAGCATGCATAAATAGTCAGAAAGTAATCCACAAGTATTTGTTTTATATGTCATTGATATGATTAAAGTACAAGTTGTCATGTAACACGAGTGTTCAAAATCTTTTTCAGCTGTGTAAACATTGTCAATCACAGTCTTATTTGTTCTGCACAGCTCTTTGTTTTATATGTCATTAATCTGAATTGTATAAATCGTCATGTGAAACCGGTGATAAAAAATCGCTTTCAGCTGTGAAAGTGGTCAGTCGTAATCTTCTCTTTCAGCTGTGAAATAGTAGTTTCAGTCACGATCTGAACAGTTTTGATGGCAGTAAAAAAAAATTCCAACCTCATTCAATATGGTCTTTCACAATCTGAATTGTTTTGTTGGCAGTAAATTTTTCCTACCTGGTTCAAAGTATGTGGAGCTGAGCCTGAAACAGAAGACAGATATTGAAAGCACTGCTGTTGTTCGACCTGATGGAACCTTGGCAATCGTGCTGCTGAACAGGTCAGTGAAGACTAGTACGTACTGTATTGTGAAGATTGTATATGTTTTTATGTATGTTCGTTTTCTATGATAGCCAGTGGCCAACAATCTCTTCCTCAGTCCAGTTCAGTGGCCAACAATCTCTTCTTCAGTCCAGTTCAGAGGCCAACAATATCTTCTTCAGTCCAGTTCAGTGGCCAACAATCTCTTCTTCAGTCCAGTTCAGTGGCCAACAATCTCTTCTTCAGTCCAGTTCAGTGGCCAACAATCTATTCTTCAGTCCAGTTCAGTGGCCAACAATATCTTCTTCAGTCCAGTTCAGTGGCCAACAATCTCTTCCTCAGTCCAGTTCAGTGGCCAACAATCTCTTCCTCAGTCCAGTTCAGTGGCCAACAATCTCTTCGTCAGTCCAGTTCGAAGGCAGATAACTGAGCCCCAGCTTGAAAGAAAGGGACGAGGTTCTCTTAGAAAGTTATCCTCCCTTAGCACCCCAGAACACTAAACTCTCATCAGTTTAAAGCCATTTTTGTGTTTTGTTTCTTCTCAACAGACACAATAACACTACCAGGTGTGGACAGTTTTTCAGCCTTTTCCTCAGCCTTGTATTCGGTTTCTTCTTCTCACAACTCATTTCTCTGTGTGAATTTGGGGCTGCCTTTCCAGGGAGACCGTGTTACCACAGTTACCATGTTTGTTTGTTTTTTATCGGTTTATTTTTAGTGTTTGTGCCTGTTTGCAGGTATTTGGTTCGTCTACAAGAGTGGGTTTCTACTACAGAAATGTTAAACAACTCTATTGCTGCCATGGATTCTTTCACGTGTAGTAATGTCTCTGAGTTGGGTACATCTTAGGCCTATATTACATTGTGCTGTTATTTTATAGCTCAGATCATATTCTGCCATATTTAGAATAAAACTTGTTTTATTATTATTACCATATTATTATTATTATTATTGTATGATTTCAGGGTTATGGCATTATTATTATTATTGTTATTCTTGTTGTTATTGTATGATTTCAGGGTTATGTCATCAGATTTCAGGGTTATATCATTATTATTATTATAATATACCATTATTATTATTTTTATTATTATTATTATTGTATGATTTCAGTGATACGTCAGAGGTCAAGTTGTCAGTGCATGATCCGGATGTTGGCTACTTGGATGTGACTGTGCCAGGGAAATCTGTCCACACTGTGCTGTGGAGGACCAAATAGATATCTTCGACATCCAACTTTATTCTTTGTCTTTCTTCTTCTCATTATAATGGATACACAATCCTCCCAACCCCCCTTCCCCAACCTCTTCCTTGTTTAGTCATATATGCAGCGACTATCAAATTAATGGAGATTTTTTTCTTTTACAGTCTTTCAGGTAAAATGGTGCGCCTTAACACCACCTGTGTATGAATGCATGAAGAACATTAAGTATGCATGTAAAAGATCTTGTAATTCATATCATTGTTTTAGTTTTGTAAAACACAGAAATATCCATCAAGCACCTGAAACACCACCTGCGCATTAGTTATGTAGTAGGTGAAGCAACTTTCTTGCAGGTGTGAAGTAGTTTATGTGGAGCATTCCTCATGCAATGGTGCCTCGTTGAGGGGGGGGATGAACTGTGAGATATGCGCAAGGTTGTGGGAGGTTTGACCCATTTGTTTTGGGGTTTTCTTTAGGTGTTTATGTGTGTGTGTGCTTTGCTTACCTTCTGGCTCTCTTCTTTGTAAATAATTTTAACTGGGGAGTGATTGGCAAGCGGACTGTGTGTGAGATTAGAGGTAATATTAGTGTGTGATCTGTGGTAAATTATCTTGTTTTGACTTTGAGGTAATATGCATTAGTGGGTATTGATAATGTATTTATTCTTTTCATGCGTATTGATGTTAGTTCACAGTTCAGTTTGCCCTCTGTGTGTACATGGTGTTTGTAGATGTGAGTACTTTGTGTGTTTTGTTTGTGTGTGTGTGTGTCAATCTTTGAAATTTTATGCTTTTGCAATATATATTTTTTTATTGGCATACACGATAGAAGTAGCATCAATTGTCAGTTACAATCTCATTCATAATTATTTCAAATATTATTTATAACTTCACTCTGGACACATAAGTGCATGACATTTGGAGAAATTGAAGTTTTATGTTGGTTTGATTGTATGTTACTACAAGCTTGTAGGATTTTTTATAAGATAAGTGCATAAAAAATCCTCATTGTTATTGCCTTATAAGACCAGTAGTCTTTCAAGACAGGTGCTTGGTGGGGAAGTTTTACACATGATGATGGTCGGAAAAAAAAAATTGAGGTGAGGGATTGAATATGTATCAAGGTTGTTCTCAACTTAAGTGGTGACAGTCTCGATATGGCCCATCGTGGTTGGCAGGACTGTAAACTCCATGACTGAATGAATTATTGAATCTTCTTCTTCTCCCTTAACTCCTGGTGCAGTTGTTGGGGCGCTGTCTTGAAAAGCTGTTTAAATTAAATTTGAAAAAGACAAAACCCATAGCTCATCATGCTAGTTACTTCCCTTGAACTTCTACTTCTACTACTACTACTAGTCTGACTTGCGTCGTTGGGGTGCCATGCTTGAGACTGCTTGCAGGGGTCTCTATCGATCTCAATCCTCTGATCTTCGCAACAGAGTTGAAGGTCTCTCCAGGCCTTCTCTGCATTGCAGAAAAGCCTTATGTGGGGTCAAGTAGCAACAGTAAGAATTTGTTGTTGGTATGCTGTATCGAGTTAGGTCTAGTCCTTGAGGGCACAAAAGCCAAGTGGATAAGGCGATGGACTTCTAATCCTGTTAGTCCTGAAGTCGTGAGTTCGAATCCTGGCAGTGCCTGGTGAAATAAGTGTGGGTATTTTTACAATCTCCCAGGTCAACTTATGATGCAGACCTCTTAGTGGCTTATTTCCCTTCGTGTGTACACGCATGCAGATCAAGTACACACGTTAAAGAGCCTGTAATCCATGTGATAGGTTGTAGAAACACAAAAATGCACCCGAAGCTTGACGCAGTGCATTGGGTTATGCAGTTGGTCAAGCATCTGCTTAGCAGGTGTGGTGTAGCATATATGGAAAATTCTGAATGCTGCTACACTTCCTTGGGAAAGTCTGAAAATCTAGTCCTTGGAAGGCAGAAGATGATGAATCATGTCAGTTGATTCTCGATTCTTGTGCACATCAGTGATGTGTAAGTGAAAGTCTGCAAGGAAGTTTAGATGCTTGAAAGGGGGGTAATAAAAGTGAATGTCTCAGAGGTAAAACAACTGTAGTAAATCCAGTTACCCTGCCTGCATTAAAAAAAAAAAAAGGGAAAAAGAAAATTCAGTTGCCAGAAATGTGTACATGTATTTTTTATGTGGAGATTTTCTTTGCAGAGATCCATTACTTGATGTTATCTCTATTTTTTAAACATATCTCTATTCATGTGCTATGAAAATGACCAAATATTGAACATTGTTTATCAAGCATGGTGTATGGATTTATCAAAGATAATGTATTTTTAAAATCTGTTTTTGATTTATGTCTTGTCAAGAAAATTGAAATGGTTATGAAAAAATTAAACGTGGTGAAATGCATCCTGGTTTTTAAAGTGCATTATGAAAATTAGTGTTGTGAAAGATAAACCTTACAAAATTCTTGTTTTCGGAATGGTATGAAAACTGAATGGTGAATCTTCCAGAGCCTCCGATTGCTGGCATATACCAAGATAAAATGTTAATACCATGTACCGACATGCACCAAAAGTCTCCCTAATCCCGTACATATTTTCATACATGCACTTTTAGTCATTTAGTAACCGGGTGTATAGCCCCAACCCACCACTGAGACCTGATCAGGCCGGTCACCAAAACAAAGCAGATGAAGGAACTGGGAAGGCAGAAAATGAGCAAGAAAGATGACAGAAAGAAAAAATACAGGAGAAACACGATAGTATGAGAACATTTCCAGAAAGAGCCACTACATCCTCACTGAGGATCATGGTATGGTATGGTGTAGTGCTGTTTATTGTGGAATGATATATATTTATAGTCGCAAGACTTCTCTGCTTGAAATTCAGGCTGTTCTCCATGAGACTGTCACCACAGTACTGTGCAGCCCTTTTTCTTTTTATTTTCCAGTCTCCATTGTGTTTGGTGGAGTGTTTTGGACAGAAATTTGCCAGTGACAACTCTTGTTGTCATGGTTCTTTTACATGCGGTGAAGGTGTGTTTCAGTGCAGGACTTTGGTTTATCATCTCATCCAAAAGACAAGTACTCAAACCACACCACTTCTGGTCTAGTGGATGGGGGGAAAAACCTAGACTCCGGCTGGGGAATGAACCCATGACCCTTTCCATTTCTCGCTGGGCACACAACCACAAGAGCATCAAGCCACACACAGACATCTTTCATGCCCTACATCAAAGCAAACCCACCATCAACACACAGGAAACCAACATTGGGAAATAGATGATTTTTATTGTCTGAAAAAAAAAAAAGGAGCTGGAAATACCCAAGAAATGTTAAGCGAAGCCGTTGTTTGGATTCTAAGTGTGTTGATACAGATACAGTCATGTTACGCACATGACAGTGGACTACATGAAAGAAGGCCAAGTACAAAATTGAGAAGGCAAAGTACAGAAACCAGCCTGACATCTTTGCATCGTAAGAACAGTTTGCATTATAACTGCAAATAAGTACATTGTCTATGAATTAAAATGAACCTTAGGCATGGTTTGTGATAGCAGTTCCTGTGTTACACCAGTCTTGAGAATTAAACAGAACCAATTTCAGAGAAAGAGAGAGAGGCCTGGGGGTAGCCTCTTTAAAGCCATTAGACATAATCCAAGAAGAAATTATACATACAAAATAAATACGCCATACTCCTAAGATTCTCAGATCACATGCAATATGGGAGAAAGAAAAAAAAAAAGCAGCAGCAGCTAAATAAGGAGTGGCTACAAACAAATGGTAAAGCGATGCACATTCGCACAGAAATATTTTGTACACTTGAAATGCGCAAGCGTAAACGACTACGACCATGAAGGCCAAAACTGGGGGGAGAAGATCTGCGGACAGAGGCTATGGTTCTTTTTTTTTGGTGTCAGGTACCGTACTTTCTCTGTGGAGCTTGTTCCCAGTTGACAGTTCTGGCTTCATTAACCATGGACAGACCTGGACTTTTCCGTTCTTCAACCTCTACATTATTTGCATGCTGACTTGTGAAAAGGGTGGAACTGCATTCAGATCGAGCTTGGCATCTGCTGGAGTTACTGACTTGCATGTCCATAAAAAAACAGCCAAAAGATACCTTGGTACTAGCACACAATCGTCTTTTTGCAGGAAACTTGCTGCGGGCGATAACCGAAATCTTTACATCATTGTCATTCTACTCAACGCAGCAGCATTACGAGATGGCTTATATGAAGACACTCTTCTTTGTCAAGCCTTTTGCACACATCAGCGAATTGTCAATGAAAATTTGATTTTTTTTTTCTCCATAAGGATGATTCTACCAATCAAAGGTCTACTAGTCAATGTTGATGATTTATCCTGCAGAAATTACAAATTAGACGAGTATGCAGATAGTACCAAAAGCAGCTTTTGGCTGACCGAAACTTTCTCTATACACACCTCTGTACAAAACGACAGTTACAAGCAAGTATTTGATTAAAAAAAAAAAAAAGGAAAAAAAGAACATATATCTCCTTTGACGTTTTGGTCAACTCAATTGCTTCATACACACACTCCAAAACAACGTGGCAGTAGTGAAGAGTCTTAATAGAGGCTTTCTGTTGAACAAGACAAAATGTACAAAGTGATTTATTTTGCACCAATAAACAGCAGTGGTGGAGTGATGGTGGACACAGCTGGGGGCAGAGGGTACGCAGAGTTACGCGCTCCTCAGTAGCCTGCCAGCTCCGCAAACGTTGCATCCAACTCGTCACTGATGTTCTTGTACCTTTCTTTCTCTGCCAACAGTTCATCTGCAAGGGCACGCAACACAGGTAATGTTAGAACAATGACGCTGTCATCTGCTATGACACAGTTTATGTTAGAATGATGACACAGTCATCTGCTATGGCACATGACACAGTTGATGTTAGAATGATGACACAATCTTAGAACAGACACTGTCTTGGACAATTGTTTACCAGATGAATACTTTTTTGTTCAACATTTGTATTAAGTAAACATTTCTTAATATCCTGTGAATAAATATGAATAATCTTGTGTACATAATCTACTTCAGGTGAATAAACCATTTCTAATCAGTTCTTCAGCCCATATTTTTAAAACATTTTTTATAGATTTTTTCAAAATAAAGATTTGCCATTAAGTGAACATTTTTCAATATCCTATGATTAAATATAATGAAACTGTCTACTTACATAATTTATTCTACAACAATACAGACGTTTACTTAAATAATCTACTTTACAACCATACACTGATACAGAAACAAATATAACAAATCTTTGTCAAATTACATAATCTATTTTGCAACACAGAAAACACTTGTATGAAACCATTGGAATCAACATATTATTCCCAAAGTTTCAAATACTATTCTTTACAATCAAATCCTCACAATGCAACAAATGAAGATAATAATAATAATCTATGATATATATTGCCCATAAAAAATCTCTACACCAATAGGTGTAATCATGTATGATTGCAAATTTTTCAACATTAATCAATGAGAAAATAAGCTTCAATAAATATGCTGGCAACAGGCTTTTCTCAGTCTCTTGTTTTCATGGATGACATCTAACAACAATTTGCTGTTCAGGGTATACTGTTTTTAAGGACTGACAATTTCCTACTGTTTAAAACATGGAAAAAATAAGCCATTTATGCTCATATTGATATACTTATTTGAATTTTTCTTCTTCAGTTCTCTCTCTTCATGAGCCAACATGACTAGTTGCTGTGGTAGATAATGAAAACTGCATGACACGGAAACAAAGCCATGCTGAAATGTTTGGCCGAGACATACAGATGGTAAATGTTGCCAGCTCTTTCCTCTATCGTTCGCAACTTGATGGGAAGAGAGAGCATATCTTGAATATGGAAGTTTCATTGTAGCATTCAACCATCACCTTTTATCAACACCATCAGAAAAAGATGTCACTCGGACACATCAATTTGTGCTTTTGGCTTCTCCTTTTTCTTCTTTGTATGCAGGCTTTCAATCTCTTGTGAGCACCCCCAGGCTATGCACATGAATTCACAACGAACCTACCTTACCTTGGGGGCAGATTTTTGTGGTTTATACTTTTTTTTATTTTTTTTTAATTTTTTTTATCCTTTTACAAGCAGCCATACCCTGAGGTGATTTTTGTGTGATTCGCCTTCGCCCCACCGATTTTCACATGTCACAGCATTTGGAATATTCCATATACCCAACAGCAAACCTGCTAAGCAGATGCTTGACTAACTACATAACCCAATGCAATGAGTCAAGCCACGGGCGCATGCTGGATATTTTCGTGTTTCCGCAACCCACCAAACGCTGACATGGATCTTTAATGCATGTACTTGATCTTCCGCATATGTGTACACACGAAGGGAAGTAAGCTACTAGCAGATCTACACACAAGTTGACCTAGGAGATAATGAAACTCCCCACCCTTAATCCACCAGGCACCTTCACTGAGGCTCGAACCTGCGCAGCCTCAGGCTAATCATATCAGAAGCCGATTCAGTTATTGCGCCTGTGTGAAAATTAAGGTGCATAATCAGGAACACTGATTTTGAAAAGAATAAAAAGGATGGTATGGTACAGTACATTGTACTGTATATTTCTCTGTATATGTCCCAGAATCGACCTGGAGTGGAAGCAACCGACTTTGAAATGAATGAAAGGATGATATGGTATATTATACGTATGTGGCCAAAGAATCGACCTGGAGTGAAAGCGACTGACTTTGAAACAATTTTTTTTTTTCATGGCAGAATTCTCTGCATGAATGGTATATCAATACATATTTGGCCTAGACTCCACCAGGAGTGGATTAAAAGGATGGTATATTTCTAATCCCAGAATCGACCTGGAGTGGAAGCGCCACAGCATGGGGGGAGCGGGGGTTGTCTACAGGTTCTGCAGGTCTCCGATGCACTGGTCCATGTCCTCCTGCAGACGCTGGTTCAACGTGCGCTGGTCCTCCATCTCCTCTGCAGAGACATGCACCACCACGCCATGCAGTTATCACACACCATGCAATAACACACAATAACACCGACGTGCACAAGCTCTTCAGCTTGTTTGGACATTGTAGGAAAAAAAAAGTGTTTTAAATGACACTGCCATGCCAACTCAATACCTCGTTAGTAATCTCTATCGCACACGACTAAAGACAAGGCAGGGGATAGTGGTGGGGAATTGGTGGTGGTTGTGGGTGGGGGGAGGCATATAGCACATTTCCTGTATCATCATCATCAATGTCTGTTGCCCTGTCTGGGACATAGGCAATGCACTTTTTCATTTGTGCATACTGGGTATTTTTGTGTTTCCGCAACTCACTGAACGCTGACATGGATTACGGGATCTTTAATGTGCATACTTGATCTTCTGCATGCGTATATACAGGACCTCAGTTTATAAGTCTCATCCAGTGTTTAGGTATGGAGGAATTTTAAGTGGTGGAGTTTTTCCAATTCTTCAAAGACTGGTTAATGACTTTAATGGTCGTGTTATGCAATACCGTAACAGATTATACTATTTAGTAAAAATCAGGTAGGTTTGTCTAACATCAAATGCAGGAAAAGACTCGACTGATGTTTGTTGTTACCAAGTTAATTAGTACAACAAGGCAATTAGTATTCAGGTCAATCCAAGCCTAATCAGGCATGCCAAAGTTCTGCCCTGATGCAGGCTTCGGCCTTTTCCCTCTCTGTGATTTCTGGTTCAATTGTCTGTAATTTCTTTCTCTTTTCTTTGTTGGGTTTTTTTCCTTTGGGGCAGGGAGTGGGGGCATAGGGTTGCTTTGCCAAGTTTGGGCAAACTGATGCTCACACCCCTCCCCTACTCTCACACTTCCAGCTGAACCATTCACTTTCTAAACCACCCCCACCCACCAATACACACACACACACACGTGCATCCACACAACTGAGTATAGTTCTATACACTGTTGATTTGAACAACAAATTAACCCCTTCCCTGCTGTGCTAAAAGAACATTTTGATATTTCTGTGTGCCGAGACAAAATTTTGGCTTTGTAGGTTATAACACAAAAACTCGCCAACCTTTTTTCCATTGGTCTTAACAAATGGTCAAAAGAAAAGAACAACTCTTTGACTATAGCACAGTCTAGAGTAATTGATACGGTTGTTATCTATGCCAGTGATCAGATTCTTGCAGATGAAAGTACATCGTGACAGACACAGTCCTGGGCGCACAAGATGGTGCCGAGAACAACGTAAGACACACGGCGCAAGCAGCGAAGAGGTTTTAATAGGGCTATCAGAGAAAAATAGTAGGGCACTAGTTGTACATGCTTAAGATTTGAACACGAGGACAAATTGTGTGTGTATGTGTAAAAGGTATAATATACAACTGGCTACATATTATCCATTTAAGTTTCATAGACAAAAGTGTGTGTGTATGTATATGTGTGTGAATAGATAAACATACAATAGACTATGTATTATCCATTTAGGTTTCAGGTATTGATACTGCACAGAGCTGTTTTCTGTGTAGAAATGTTTCATGGGTCAGGAAAGATCCTTCTCTCTCTCTTTTTTAATAATTTATGTCTTGCATGTAACCCACACACATTTCTTCACTCTGAAGTAATGAATGAATGAATGAATTTGTTTAAGGCCTCATTTGCATGCAGACATGAAGTACTGGCACTGGTATATACTATATTGTCAGGGCTTATCTTCTGCTTGAAATTCAGGCTGCTCTCCGTGGGGAGAGAGCATCACCACATTGCAGCACCCCCCATTTCTCCCCCCTACCCTCCCTGTCTGCAGTGTGTATTTGTTTGTGCATATCAGGGTGGATTTTCTGACAGAATGATCAGGGTGGATTTTCTGACAGAATGATCAGGGTGGATTTTCTGACAGAATGTTGGTGCCCAGTTGCGATACCCACCTTCCAAGTGTTCCAAGTGTTTCTGGAGACGCACCACTTCCCTCTCCGAGGTCTCACTCCTGGTCTCATGCTGCCAAACACACACCATGCATGCACAACACGCCAACCTTACACATGCTGTTATCATCTATCATCATTCGGCGGTCACAACTGTTATTGTCATTCTCTGGTCACACATCACTGCTGTTCAGTCATGCACCAAAAAGTGAGTCACAATCCCTGTAGGGGCAGTTTTGCTTTAAAGCCAAAAAAATAATGGGCATCAACTGTTGAAAGAAACTATCTATCCTGAATTCTGCAGAAGTTTAATTACATGTAATGACAAAAATATGCGGGCAGATTGCTTAAGAGCAAAAAAAAAAAAAAAAAAATTAAGTGGGCATCAATTGCTAAATAAAACCAACCATCATGAACTCTGAATGGGGCTTACTGTCAAAAATATGTTACCAGAGACAAATGAAATTTGAAAAGGTTTCTTTACAAAATTCTTTGGATCACAGTTTATTTATCTTGACTACCTCAGGTTTGAGTTAACTACTCTACCCAACATCATTCTGGAAGAGAAGACAAGGAACACGACACACAGCAATGATCTGTGACTCGCTTTGTGGTGCATGGTTCAATATGTCAATATTACATACTACTAGTTCAATATTACTTCATCTACATCACTGAATCTCAACAACAGCACACAGGTTAATTCTTGAAAAAAAAAATCGCATAGCATTCAGTGTGAGTTTGTCTCCAGCAGGGCAAAAGGCCCCAGCCTGTAGGATGCAACGTCTCCAGGAATGGTCCCCCTTCTGCCATGCACTGTGAGAGGAGGGGCAAAACACACACGAGGGGTTCTGTTTGGGTTTCAAGCAAACACAGGGCGACGACACCCTACCTTCCAATCTGTCCACCTCCTTCTGCAACTTGGTCACTGATCTTTCCGCTTCTTGGGCACGGTTCTCAGCCTGTAGGTGTGCATAGGGGGAAATGTGGCATTATTTGGGGCTACACTTCTCTCATATACTCCCTCCACACTGGTCTTTCAATCACGGGGAAACGTGGCATTATTAGGGGCTGCATTGTAGTACATTTCTCTCATGTACTGCCCACCACACTGGTCTTTCAATCACGGGGAAACGTGGCATTATTAGGGGCTGCATTGTAGTACATTTCTCTCATGTACTGC
>JAVDPJ010164160.1:0-12090 GCA_034780015.1 Urosalpinx cinerea
GGATGGAGGAGGGTGGTTGACAGGCTACCTGTGGTGCCCCAACGGTCATCTAGACTAAGGGACAAGTGAGTGAGTGAAGTGTTTGTCATACATCACACTAATGAGAAAATGTGTACAGTTTGCAGAGTGGTGTTCCACCATGGGCGAACGGCAGTGTCGAACACCAGACAGACCCTTTTCCTTATTTGAAGGTAGGTATTTGTGTCTGTTCACACGATGATGGTAATGAATTGACATATTTTGGGAAAACTCTGTGAACTCGCAATAATATCAGATTGTTTGTTAATTGGAATATTTACATGATGGCCAGCTGTCTTGTAGTTAATTTGTTTCTGGCTGGAAGGTCAGGGGGTTCAAATCCCACCTAAGGCAGGGTTTTTCAAGCCCCGACCAACTCCTACCCAGAGTGAGTTTGCTGTGGGTTCAGTGAGAAGACTTGGACCATGCAGTCAAGCATCATCAACTTTAC
This sequence comes from Urosalpinx cinerea, assembly GCA_034780015.1. Taxonomy (NCBI): domain Eukaryota; kingdom Metazoa; phylum Mollusca; class Gastropoda; order Neogastropoda; family Muricidae; genus Urosalpinx; species Urosalpinx cinerea. The sequence continues at coordinate 470 of JAVDPJ010164160.1, forward strand.
AGATGTGATTTTGAGTTGCTGCAGGTGTCTGTATCTCTCAGGCCTGATTGACACAGGATATATTATGAAAGAAAGCACTGAGTGCAACACTTGTCACATAGTCTCAAATCTAGATAGACTTCCATAACATCATCATTATCACACTCATCATCATTGGTCATCGTACAATAAAATGAAATACTTAAATAGTCACTGATTCTGTGGCTCCTGTGCCCTGGTTTCCGGGTGACCTCAGTTTCAATTTCGCGGGCTTTGGGAAGGCTGAAAAGACACCAGAAAAAGATTGGCAGGTGCTGACAGGAGGGATTATAACGATCCATACAGGAGATTTTCTTTTTCTTTTTTTTCTTGTTTTTCTCAAATCTTTGAAAATCTTTTCATAATGATGGAGTTGTTAATGGTTACCCACGCTTCTTTTCTCCACTACAATTTGCTCAATATCTTTTTATCTTTTTTTTTGTGTGCTGAAAAACGTGTTTTTTTTCTCTCTCAGGACTGGCAGGCACAGTGTATTACCTGGTGGACATGCTGGACCCCCAGAACGCCCGGTTCCCAGCGTTCCAGTTTTGATGTGGGGGGTGTGCCGGCGTCATCCACCTCCTCTGGCACGGCTGCACTGGCTCGGCAACTAACCACCGCTCACTCTCTAACATGTTGGACTGATATCGCTTTCCATACTTGTTGCACCACGCAATATTGTTACGTTGTGTTGTGTTCGGCTAAGCTTGTTTTTTGGGGGGAGGTAGAATGGGGCGATAATAGATGTTTTCTTTCGGGGGTTTTCTTTTTTTTCTTCTTTTTTTGGTTGTTGTTTTAATATAGTTCATATTTTAGTTGGGTTCTTTTTTTTTTTACATCTTAATGTTAATTGCCTATTTTTAATCCCCTGCCTGCCATATAATGTGAACCGTACCTACACGTTTTGTTATTGTCAGCTGACTACATAAATATCACGCGCGTAGCAGTTGTGTCAGTGCTTGGCAGTCTTAAAGTAGAAGTGTTCTGTATCCTTTAGTTGTACATGACCAGCTGTGGTGCATTTGGATGCTATTATCTGTGGTGCAGTTGGATGCTACTAGTTGAATGATACCATTACCCGCAGTGGGCCACTGCAGACTGTGAAATTAAAGTAAAGGCCCCTCCTGTTTCAGGAACTATAGGATCTATCAAGCTAGCTGCTAGGTAGTTAGAGGCTCCTTTTTCCTGTCATGCTCTCTTTTTATCTCTAACTTCCCTTCTTATTTCTGCCTTCAGTGTCCATTCACCCGCCTTAATTGTTAACAACACTTTCTTTAAATCTCCTCAAAGTCGGAGTATGGCTGCCTTTTTGGTGGGTTACATACACGCCATACACTAAAAAAATCCACCCCCAAGGTTAGGTAGGTAGGTTCATTGTGAATTTATGTGCTTAGATTGGGTATTGCTCGCAGGAGTAGAAAACCTACATACGAGAGGAGAAGAAAAAATATGGTACCATAATCCCTTTCAGTGAATGCTGAACCAGGCATGAATACAGGTCCGTTTACACTCCAAATACAACAGACATATGCAAGATAGGCGGTTCTAACGTATTTGGGGCTGAGCCAAGTCTGTTGACAGTCGACTGAAATGATACTTGATGTTAATGTTAAATTTCCTAGAGTGGAAGTTTCATTGGTAGGTAAGCTGTGTGAGGGGCGTGGTACTTGCCTTTCCTTCAGTTAAGACTCTGAAGGTAAATGAAGTAGCATAAATAATGTTACCTCTAACTGCCTCAAAAAAAGTGATGAAAAACTTATTTTCTTCTACTGAGAGTAGTTTTTATGGCAGAGGGGTCAGTTTAGATCTGAGACAGGAGCATTAAAGGGCAGTAATTACGCAGCAGTCAATGAGTTAAAATTGATTTGGGGGTATTCAGGGAGGTACTTTGTACTGTATTTTAACTCCAAAACTTTTTTGTGCATGATACTATTGCACTTATATCTTGAACTATGTGTTTTCAAATTAACAGCTGGCATTAAATGGTGTTCATACTTTCTGATCTAACTGGTGAGTCAGGTCATTCTGTTTCTTGCGAATTGAGGAACTTCTATTCATTCCATATTGTGCTGTGGTTAAATTGAAGTTTGTTTGTTTGTTTGTCCGCGGTCCCCAGCTCAACACTCTGGGTATTTGTTGTCTGGTAAGTGGTATGTTCACTCATTTCAGTCTGTGCATAACCATTCTGTGTACTGTTTGACTCCATTTGTTAACTTGGATTAAAGATTTTTGCCCAGGACACATGCAGGAACTGACTTTCTATGCAATTCTGAGCATTTCGTAAAGTTATCTTGTGGTCAAAATGTGAGTTGAGAGTTTGCTAGCTTTCTTTGCACAGAGCAAGCAGTAGTGAAGGACTGTTGCTTATGGCCTGTTATCCAGGAGTGATGGGACTGTTTGCGCACATGCTAAGGGTGAAAAGACCTGTTGTTTCGCACGTAAAAACAAACAATATTAAATTAGAATAAAGGACACTAAGATAATTTGAAGGGCAGGCATGTGTGTGTGTGGCCAGTTTTCAAGGTTAAGAATCTGTATTACGTATGCATCTTCAGCTTGCAGATTGCTGGAGTGAAATTTGGAAGCAACAGACTTAACTATGAATTATTATCAGAACTCGGAGCAGAGTTCAGAATGTTCTTTTTTTTTATATATATATATATATTACGGTTTATGACTGCACCTAGGCGTGACATTAAATTCAGTTCAAAAGTCAGCATAATGTGTAAAATGCTATCCTTTGATACACTATAGAATTATGATCTCTGCAAGTCATATAGACCCTTAGAAATATTGATTGGGGAGTTTGACGACTTGAACAACTTGACCTGTATGTTATGAAAAGCAATATTTCTGTCTGTTTGTGCAGTGACACTCTCTGTTTGTCTGTCTGTCAGTGCGTTCAATATGAATATCATGTGGTGATACTAACAGCTCTGGGTCATGTGATCATATTGTTCTTGGTCTCATTCATTGTTGTTCCATTTGTGTTGTTAAAAAACACCCGATTTATGGAATTAATTATTAAAATCTTGAATCATGTGGCAATCATTGTATTTTTTGTGTCACACCATGTTCTGTTTCATAAAATCATCACACCAATCTATGAATGTGTTTATCCCCGTGATATGGGTGAAAATATTCTGCATTTAAAACTGGAGAGAGTAAGGGGGAGGTATTCAAGATTCTTGGCTGGGAAGTTTTAATATACACAGGTGTGCACTTACAGCAACTACTGTGCATTGTTTCTAATCCCTGAACACTGTACACATCTTGTCTTGAAGTTTACTAGGTGGGGCTTGTCAGTCGTTATTTCACAGCCCTTATTATACATGCCAGTGGAATAGTGTGCTCAACATTTCACATGGCCAGGAAACAAGAGAAGTATTCCTGAAAAATCAAGACTTGATTTGTATGTTTCCTTATTAATGAAGGTAATGTAACATTTTGGGGCTTATGTTTCGGTGCTTTTAGTCACTAATGACGGTTCATGGTTTGTGCTCAGTGTATTGGAAATTGCTGAAATTTCCAATTTCCTGATCCCTTTTCCAAAACATATCAAGCATTCTTATCTGACGGCAGCACAAGTGCATAATTTATTTTCTGTCAGCTTAGTTGCATCAGTTTGTTTTGTGAGTTTTAGAGGACACAAAATGCACAGTAAATCAACAGAAAGCTACAGTGTAACCATGCATACTATCAAAACCATGTCCCTCTTTTGCTGGCTTTTCTGTGTGCTGGCACATTCCATGGCCTGACCAACTTTTGACATAACTCGCGTCGGGTTTAGGAATTTTCGCCTTAAAACTGTTCACATCACTGACATGTCCCAAATTCATAATCACTGCAAGGAAATGAACACGGTTCATTAGATCCATATGTGTAAAGGGATCACTTCATTTGTACTGCCAACAGAAAAAGTAGCAATTCTGTCGCCCAGTGCAGCTGGCTTGATTACGGGAGCAGTGAAGCTGCCTGTTCATTGTGGCTGGGGACTAGCAGGCAACAGCTTGTTTGTTGCCAGTCACATATAGTGCTGGAGGCTAGCAGGCAACAGCTTGTTTGTTGCCAGTCACATAGTGCTGGAGGCTAGCAGGCAATAGCTTGTTGACTAATCACATAAGGCCACATGGCATGGATTGAAAAAGTTGACAAGCTACAATGCCAGCAACTAGTCATATTTGTAACTGAATGTACACACACCCATCACTATCATCTTCAGGAGCAAGTGCAATTCTTCATTTTTATAAGTCTACCAGGGTATGTACATTTTCTTAGGAGAAAACCAATACATGATTACCATGCCATGTTCACTGATTTATGTAAAACAAATTTAAACTACGCAGAAATACACAAATGTATCCACAAGTGCACACACCACACACACACATACACACACACCTCGGGCAAATGCTGAAAACATCAGAGTAGTAGATTGGAGATTGTAAGATAAGCTTGAAAGGTGCATAATAAAGGGGATGGGAAGCACAACAATACTCAACATCTCATGAACATCATGGAATGTAACCCTGCTCTCTGCTTCCAGAGATAAAGAGAGCACCTTTTCCAAAGAAATATGTGACCTGTTCTCAGAAAATTATACCTAATTTGGAAAATTCTAATTCTGAGATTTATAAACCATCATAAAATAGATAAAACGCTCATTGATATGATATAAATTAGAAGTAAATTTTAGCTTATTAAAATAGCAGAGCTGTTGCTGTTTTAAAGTTGGTGAACTGTACAGAGACACTTTTGAGAACACGGACTTTGCGAAGATTTTCCGTGGAGTGCTAACACAGGTTAAGTGGAACAAATTTAGTGTTTTTGTTACATTATACAGTCGAGTAGAAGGCTTAGCAGTCAGTATATAGATTAGGTAATTCTGGATTCAAAAATTAAAAAAAACCCTGAAACTCTCTTAACTGTCTCCACCTTGTTAGGCCTCTTGCAGCTTTTGAGGTATTGCGATTTAAGTACTGTTTTGTGAGAACAGGTCACATATGGATCACTTCATCAGTATTCATGATATGCATGGGATGGTTTGTGTGAGCAGTAAAAGAAAGGCTGATTGTTTTTGTTGGTGTGCGGTCTTCCAGAGACAGAGAGTTTTTCTCCAAGGAAGCCTGGCTATGAAAGTGAATGTCACATGATGTTCCTCAGATGTTGAGTATGTATGGTAACCAAAGAGGATGTGGTAACCAAAGAGGATGCCCAAAGATTCACAAGATTTAAAGATTTGCTTCCTCCATCCAAAAAACATTGTAAACACAAGGACATTGGATGGCTATATTCATTATAGCAGATGTTGTGAAAGTTTTTTTGATGTTTTGCTTTGTGATTGTATTTGGTATTTCCACAACTTTTTTAATTTTGATGTATTTTTATGTTCAAGTGCCATTTCTGTACAAAATAAACAACAAAATGTTATGAAAACAACTGACTTTAATCAGATATTTTGCGACCTCTTGAAAGTGTGTGATGGAAAAAATGTCTGTGGTTGAGCCTCACATTTTTCTTGCTTTGCTGTTTGTCAAAAAGCGGTAAATCCTCTCACTTCCTGGATTTTGTTTCGTAATTTCATCGACTTATTTTCACTATTTTTAATTTTTTAAGTCTCTTCATGAGAACGTTATGATACAGACTTTTTACTGTCTGAATTGTGAATTTGTTTGCCTATCAGAGTGGGTTTTCTACAGAATTTTGTCGGGGACAAATTGTTGCTGTGGGCTCTTTTAGTACTAAATGTGTGTTGCACATTGAACCTCAGTTTATTATATCATCCGAAAGACTAGTACCCAGACCACACCACTTCTGGTCAAGTGGATGGGGGTGAGTCTATGCTCCAACAGGGGATTGATTCCACAACCTTTCGATCTCTAGTTGGGCATAATACCACTAAACCACCAGAGTACTGATTCTGAGTCCAAAGAATTATCTTTACTATGAACCACCTTTCTCTACTTAAACTTTTTTGTTGATGAGGACAAGAACTTTTTAACCCGCCCTCATAAAAAAAACCCTGAGGGCATAGTAGGTGGTGTCCTACTGAACAGGCACCACTGAACACCACCGAAATGACCCAGCAGCAGTGCAGGGCCTCTTCTGGTAGATGGCCCCACAGCGGCCTAACATTGGTAGCTCCCTGTGGACTTCGGGCTCTGAGGTTGTGACAGAATAAGCCTCGGTGTGGCTGTGATTGTGGGGTAGGAGTGAGCAGTGTGGGAACAAGCAGCACTGGCACGCTACGGAAGATCAGACAGTAAAAAAAAAAAAAAAAAAGATAAATAAATAATAATAAATAAATAAATGCAATCAAAGTCCCATAGAAATGATAACTGCAGATTCTGTTATAACAATACTACAGAAATCGGGGCAACTTTCAGTGTACCAGATTATCTTCAGAAATAAAATGGCTGGGTATAGCGCATTACAGTCACTGGGCCGATTATGCATTTGGGGGGTGAATTCCGTCACCTCTTTATCTTAAGTAAACAAACAGGTTGAATGTCTGGCTGATAAATGTGGATAAATCAGGGGCTGTGTTTACACTGTTTGTTTCATAATCTGCTATATCTTATGGACCAAAGAGGGAATTGGAGTACACAAAAAGATGAAATCACTAGCTCTTAAGGGTGCAATTTGTCAAAAGTTCGTTGTCATAGAGGACTTCAGGTATATTCATAGCATGTTCTTCATTCGTATTGTCTTCTTCAGGATAATGTGTATTGTTTGCACAACCATCTTGTTCCGTTTTTTCTTGAATGCTCAGTAGTTCCAACTGTTCTATGAGACTTTCAGGTATTTCTTTTTCCTCAGCTGCCTGCATTGCCGGTGTGGTACTGGTGTTGCAGGCCATGTTATTAATAGTTCCTGGGGACATTCGACGATGTTTTCTGGGAGAATTAGGCTTGACAACCACTGTAGAATCAGGAGAGCCACCCTTCTGTCCGTCACCAAGATGGCAAGGACTGATGGTCTGTGGTGGAGAATCTTGCACAAGAAAATCTGCTTCTTTATACACAGCCTCTGATATATTGCGTGCTTTTCCGTTTTCACTTGTTCCATTGTGATCTTCATTTTTAACTGGACATGATTCATGATAGCACTCTTCAGTGTTTTTTGCACACGTCTGATCTTCTGTATCACAAACATTAAATTCACCAAGTAATTGCTCACAATCTTCTCTTTGATTCAACTTTGGCTTCTCAGAAGTGCTAACTTTCTCTGGTTCTGTGGCTGTGATCTTGGTTGTGCATGATGCATCCGATCTGAGAGGAACATACTGAGGCGGAAACTGCAGCTCATTTTGTTTGGGCTGGGGATGCACATGATACTGCTGAGCAGGACTGGGAATTGGAGTGTTTACGTTCAGATGGCTCCAAGCAGGAGCACATTCTACCTGACTTTGAACATAAAGATGTGGTGACAGATTAAATGCAGGAGTGTCACATGTATGTTGATTGCTAATATTTGGAGACCCTGGGTCTAAGTCGTTCATTGTTTGGGGGAAGCCAGGAGTGGCCAATGAAATCATCGGAAGCCCTGTACATGATGAAAGTGCATCGATGTTCTCACTGCATTTTTCTCTTTGTTTCTCAGTATCAGCTTTATTGCATACTGGATTTTCCTTCCACAGATCTGTGTTTTCCGAGAGGACCTTGATGTATTCTACAACAGCTTCGTGACCTGGATAGCCTCTGGTCTGCATGCAGTTGTAAATCATGGAAGCTTCAGCCTGAGTGCCGCTGTCATTACACACCTCTGGACGGCCACACGCGTTGCTGATCTCAACTGAACTGTCCGTTTGGTTACAGTTATCTTTATCAGTTCTCTCAGTCTCAGGACCCAGATACTGGTATGATTCAGACAAATGATTTATTTCTTCAAGTACACGAAAGCTGTCATAATTTAATTCATTTCTGTTTGTTTCAAGTTCTTGCTGTTTAAATGAACAGTTCTGTTGATTCCATTGTTTGGAATACATATTTGGATGTGTATTGTTTCTTTGAAAGAAATTCTCCTGCCTCCATTGATTCTGGGTCTGAAACTCCCATTCATTTTTAGAGTGTTTGTTGATCCACATCTGTGAATGCATTATCTTGCTTGGTAACTTTTGAAGATTCATATCCATATTAAACTGATGTTTTTCATTAATATTTTCACAAGTACCACCACTTTTATTTAGGGTCCATATGCTATCACAATCATGTTTATATTTCATATTTTCATTTCGAATGTGCTTTTCTTGGGTGAAAATATTTTCATGTGACTCTTGCATCACAGAATGTAAAGTTGGGTATACCTGCCTGTGTGAAAAGTACATTTCAAATCTTGGAGCATTTTGTATTTCGACTGGAACTGTATTTAAAAGGTGCCTGTAGTATTGTTCTGCTCTATATCTGTTTCTCTCTTCAGCAAACGCACATTCGGATACAAAATTGGTTCCATAATGGTGGGAATTTGCAGGATTCTGCAAAGATTCAAATCCATATGACATTCTGTGAAACAGATGGTGGTTAGGCAGCATGAAACTTTGACGAGGCATCCCAGGCAAGCATCGATCAAAACATTGGGGCTGTCTTTCAGCAGGAGCAGACCCTTTGTATACATGGACATCTTCACAAAGATCACAAGGATGATGGTAACTGATATATCCTTGGTTGGATTTTTGAAACTGGTCTGCTAGTGAAAGTCTATGAGATATGTTTTCTTGCCCTAGAGAATTCATCCTGCAGCAGTCACATCCCACAGGCAAATTACTGTTATGACTTTGTATGTGAGCACTGTTCTGTGATGTTCTCACTCTGTGTGGAAGGCACTGATCTAAATACTCAGATGTGTGTTCATTCCCCAGGTTGTGGGTCAAAAGCAGATGTAAGTTCTCAGTGTTTTTAGAAAATATGCGTTGTTGATCAGGTACAGATACATCTGTTCTAGACACTGAATAATGGACTGATGGTCTGTGCAGTTTGGAAATCAACTCTTTCAGCTTTAAATCTCTATATCTTTCATGTTTTAGATAGTCAGCCAGATGTAGTGACACATTTCCCATACTGGACAAAAGTGTCTGTTGTTCATTAGGCTCAAACTGAGTTTCCAAACTGGAGAGAATCCTTTCTGTTTGACTTGGAGAAGTGGTCAGATGATCTGAGGAGGCCCGATGAAGACTTGGTTCACACTGCTTGGCCTCAAGATGGAGAGACATAGCTCCCTTAGATTCTATTACTGACTGGTCCTGATTGGATTCCGATAAACATGTGCCGTCTTCTGCTTCAGACTTGGTCCTTTCAAACGTAAGCGCTTGATTCTCTGCGCATATGGGTTCATCTCCATTATCTGCTTCTTCTTCTTTTATGACTACATATCTTTGTGCCAACTCAACCAGGTGACTTTTCAGTTTATTGATTGGCTGTGCTGGCACATTTAGAGAGGTTTTTTCATTTGCAGAGATTACCCTTGGGTCACTTTGAAGAGGGATAGACAGCGGGGCACTGGGAGAAGAAAGTTGCTGAATGTTGATACTTTCTGAATGCTGATTTAACTTTTCACCATCACTTCCATCTTCTCCACTCTGTTCATAAGAAGGTACCAACACATCTTCTTGCACTGGTTTGATTTCACTGTTTCCTATATTTTCTGCGTGTGGATAAGACGCGTCATTCCCTTCAGAAATATCATCAGTGTTGTTTGTATTACAAGAACTGTGCAGCTGTTTATCTTTCTGATAACTGTCATACGATGTCTCAGATTCAGACTCTTTCTCATCATTGGAATACTTGTTCTCTTGCTGAAATTCTTTGTCTCTTATATCATCTGAAAATTGGAACACTTCTGTGTTTTGAACTGTGCCATAGTCTATCTGGTTCAGGGTTTCCTTCGACTGCTCTATGAATGGAAGTATAAGCTGACTGACAATCTTTGGAAGCATGTTGTCATTTTTGGATTGCAAAAATTTCCCTTCAGGACTGGTGCTCATTCCAGTGAAAGTTCTCCATTTATCACTTTCTTCTCTCATATTTAAATGATGTTCTTCAGAAAGGCAATGTGTTTTGCCATCATTAACCAAACCATGATCAGAATTTAGAATGAACTCAAATGGTTTCCTATGCCGATCTGAGTTAACCACTTCCTGACTATGAACTGGTTCCTTAGAAGTCAGTTTCCATTCGCCTTTCGGTATTTGTTGAGGATGATTAGTATTCTCTAGGTCACAAGAAAACATCTTGTCCCCTTCCAATCTTATGTCACAACTTTCACTGGTCAAGCAATTCACTTTGTCTCTTGAATTGCTTTTATGTGTGGCCAGCAGCAGATCGTCATTCAGACTGTCAGCCATTGTATTCTCCTCATCATCACTGTCTGAAAGACAGGAATCTTCATCAGACCAGCTGCTGTCTTCAGAAGTCTCTGGATCTGAACCAGCTTCACCGTGGTTATAAATGACTGGAATAGCACCTGACCAGGACCGGATTAAGGGTTCCAACATCTCTCTACTCTGACACTTCTCTACTAGTTCATTATTACAGTGTCCCGAGACATTTTGCCGTTTCTGTTTAGATCTGTGCCTATGCTTTCTACGATGTGTTTTGCTTGGAAATTCAATCAGTGGTGCCTTGTATGTATTGCCTGCCTCTCCACTGACGTGAGAATGACAGAGTAGCTCAGACTCGGAGTTGACACCTGTGTTCTGCAGCAGTGAACCGGCTTGTCCGTATGGTCCATCTACCAGAACAGTATCTGATACAGTCGTGGATGTGTTGGGGCGAAAATGTAGACTGGCTAGAATACCAAGTGCTGCCCGTGCTGCGCCAAGGTGTTGCTCCAGATTTTTCAAGACCTTACCTGCAAAACAGTGAAACCAGTTTAGATCAGGAGTTGCTAGCGAAACCAGTGTTCTGTTACTAGTCAATATACTGTGTGTTCAGTTGTCTTCATGTATGTGTATTATGTGGACAGTGTCGTGTTACAGTTAAAGTGAGTAACGTAGTAGGTATATCTTGCATTTTATAAATCAGTGACCGCAAGCCATCCCTGAGAACTTACATGCATAAAATGTTGACAGAGTTTTCATAATTTAACTGCATTGCTCTTTACTTTTTTTTTCAATTTTTTTTTTTTTTTTGCAGTTATAGCTAGGCTGCAACTGACACGTCCTCTACGTGCTTGTTTATACAAGCAGACATTAAAATGTGCAATATGCAGTTTCTTCAGTTGGTACTGATTTAGACAGCAGTACTCCATTTTCAAAGGGCGCATGCTAATAACCCACCAAATAGATCTTGCTTCTTTCATACTCATCACAAAAGCTTAACAACATTAGTCACTTTTCAGTTTCGTGGTAATTGCACCAGTCATTTTTGCCACACGGATAAACAGTTGATTTTTTTAATACTGCATTTTCCTTAAATGATCAGATGAAAATAATTTAGCTAAATGGTATAAGACGATCCTAGTTAATTGTTTCCATTTCTTGGCAATGTCGCTGCAGGTACGTCTGGAAATTCCGAAGAATCGGGCGCAATCGCCGAGTGGTTAAGGCGACTGACTTCTAATCCTGATGGTCCTGAAGTCGTGAGTTCGAATCCCGGCAGCGCCTGGTG
>JAVDPJ010165269.1:0-10666 GCA_034780015.1 Urosalpinx cinerea
CACACACACACACACACACACACACACACACACACACACACACACACACACACACACACACACACACACACACAAGTAAGAATGGATACCTGCCTGCACACATCTATATGCAGATCCCCACTGTTGTGTTGTTTCAGCCCCCTGCATGCTGTGTCCTTTGCCCTTGCATCAGGGACGACGGGACTACTGATGCTGGCCCTGGGGGTGAATGGCTTGACAGCTGTGCTAGGGGCCTTCAACCTGGGCATGTACACGCTGGCCTACACTCCGCTGAAGCGCATCAGCATCGTCAACACCTGGGTGGGGGCGATAGTGGGCGCCATCCCGCCCATGATGGGCTGGGCTGCCTGCACTGGAACCTTGGATGCTGGTTAGTTGTGCCGTGCACACTTTTCCTGGAGTTCAATCAGACTATAAAGCTAGACATGGATGTAAGCAACCAAAAACACAATGCATACAGAAGAAAATGGGTGGCAATGCACTCTCCCCAGAGAGAGAGCAGCCCGAATTTCATGCCAAGAATTTTTTTTCTGTGACATTTAAGTATATAAATAAATGAATACAATAAATAAATAAATAAATAAATAAATAAATGAACACAGCCACCCCCTGTATGAGTCAAGCCTGGGTAAATTTCCATCATGTAAACACATCTGATTGCCTTTGACAAGCTTTGTTGATTTATTTTGCAATAGCATTTATTTCTATGAGACTTATGTTAGTATGTACATAGTGTTTCTTTGTTAAAATCTTCTCTTGTTTTCATATTCTCTTCTTCTTCCTCATCTTCTTTGTGTGTGTGTGTGCTTCTTTCACTGTGATGACGTTTTGGTTCAAAGAAGCACTTAATTTCATACATTTCTGACACTGTTGTCACAGGGGCTTGGCTGCTGGCCGGTATCCTGTACGCTTGGCAGTTCCCTCATTTCAACGCTCTGAGCTGGAACCTTCGCCCTGACTACTCTCGTGCGGGGTACCGCATGATGTCGGTGGTGGACCCCGGGCTGACGAAGCGTGTGGCACTGCGGTACTGCCTGGCCACGACCGGTCTGTCCCTGGCCGCCCCCCTGGTGGACCTCACCACCTGGACCTTCGCTGCTGACTCCCTGCCCCTCAACCTCTACCTGTCCTACCTGGGCTGGCAGTTCTACCGCCACGGGGACAGCAAGAGCTCCAGGAAGCTGTTTCGCTTGACCCTCATTCACCTGCCGGCCCTGCTGGTGTTGATGTGGATCAGCAAGAAGGAGAAGCAGAGTCTGAGAGCCACTGAGGGGGAGAAGGAGGCTGGGGCTGGCACGGCTGCTGATGCCACCCTTTCCTGATTTCTGATGGTTTCCTTAGTCTGGTAAGTGTGATGTCACTGAGCAGGATGCTGATTTAGGTTTCAGGACAAACATGTATGCACAGTTGATATGACTGTTTTATGATTTTTGATTTTCTGATATGGTCCTTAGCCTGGTAAGTGTGGTGTCACTGAGCAAGATACTGATTTAGGTTTCAGGACAAACATGCATGCAAAGTTGATGTGGCTGTGTCATGATTGTGAGTGTTATGGTCCTCAGCAGGGCTGCCTATGATCCCTGAGTATCTGTATTTGTCATGGAAAATGATGGAAATTGACAATCTGTTCTGGGAATCCTTTTTTTGCCTCATGTCCTGGGGAAAAAAAAGATTTTGAACATAGCGCATTCACAGTATTCAATAGTTGCTGAGACTACCATACCATCAAAATGACTCACACCCGATGACTGATTTCATTTGGATGAAGGTATACATCTGAGCTGAGGCGTATGATCTGGCTGCCCCAGGGAATCATTTTCTTTCCCCAGGTTTTTAAGAAATGTGTCCCTGTGTTGCAGAGGGGTGTAGGCAGCCCTGCCTTAGTGATGGTGATGTTTATTTCACTGACTGTGGTTGTGGAGCAGATTTTTAAAGGTACTCTCTCATACACTTGCTTTGTAATTCTGAGCAGTTTAGTCCATAGTTAAAGTTAAATCTCAGTGAGATTAAGTACATTTGAAAGTATACCAAACAAGCAGTTGATTAGGCAGTTTTATGATTGAGTAATTGTTCTAAATGGGGATTACTGCACTTGTATGATTGATTGAAGGATGTGAATGCACAGTTGATGTAGCTGTTGCGTGATTGTGAATATTCATTTGATCTAGTGCTTTGCTATGGTGGTGATTGTCGTTTCTTCAGATGTATGCTACAATCTGCAGTTGATGCATTGCAGTGTGGATTTTAGCTAAGATATAATTATAACATGGTGAGATTTTTTCATGACTGTCAGTGATCTTGTCATGAAATGGAATAGTACCAGCAGTTACTAATTAATTGTGGACATGATTATGGCGAAGAGTTTAAGGCATGGATATGTCAAATCTCTGGGGTGAACTAGAACAAATATATCATGCAGATGACAATGATTCCATTCTTTTTTTTAGGTCTATGGTTCAGTTGGTTGGTGTATGTGTGTGTGTGTGATATGCTATACCAAATAATCATTTTGTTTGCCTTGATATCATTGTTCATGTCATAGCTGTAGCTTGAGGACTATTCTACATTATGGAGATTGCATGGATCAGAAAATTCATGACAGAGAAAGATATTGAATGTTTGAAATGAGCAACAACAAAAAACAAAAAAATAGAAGAAGAAAAGTGGAAAAAAATCAAAAGCAATGAAACAAACAAAAAAGCAAGAGAATAACAGCAGCAACAACAATAATCACACACACACACACACACACACACAACACACAACACACACACACACACACACACACACACACACACACAAAGAGATACAAAATCAGAGATTACATTCATCTTTTGACTGGGGGATAGTTGACCACAGAAGACTCTAATGCAGAATCAGGAGATGGCAAAGAAAATCAGAGAAAAATAAGAAACATCCTTCCTCTGCTGACTAGGCCTTGTAAGTAGAAATATGTTTTGTCACATCCTTGTCTTAAAAGTATGGATATTGTCAGCTGCACTCTGTTTCAGGTAGCTCATCACTCATGCTAATCCTGGTACAGTGGTAGACATTAGGCAGGAGATAAGAGTTGAGACTGTTCTGCATTCTGTAATTTTTGTGAACGACTTTTCTGCTTAGCAAGGGCCTTTGTTATTGTAAGACTTTTATTTTGTATCTTAAGACAAATATTAGTAGATGTAGATATTTTCTACTTGTCTTCCCCGGACAGCAAGTGTGTGAATGAATCAGTAATTATGAAGACAGAAACAGAGGTGATGAGCGGAATATTAGGACAGTTCAGAAAGGACTGAAAAAGTAAGGTTTTTATCCAACTCAAGCTACTGGATTTCCTCAATTTTCTAAGCTCTGGTCACATTGCAATACTGTGTTTGAATTGTGTTTTGTATAAACTGTTCATGATTATTGTATGTTATTGTTAACGTAATGGTGGTTAATGTAGTGTTGTGTATCAAGAAAAGGAAACACCTTAGCAGATACAGTGTTGTATTTTTGCTTTTATCACAATTGAAAGTGTAACTATAACCTGTTGACTTCAATTAGGAAATAGTCAAACCACATTTCATGCAATTTTCAGAATGCATCTCTTCTGCATATCAAGTATACATAATATTTTACCAATTATTTTTTATGAAAAAATCAGTTTTTAACCACTTTGATTTGTTTTATTTCTGGTTTTATTTATGCATTGATGTTTTACTGAGTGAAGGAATAAAGTTGAAGATTAAGAGCCTGAACTTTTTCATATTTTGCATTCTTGTTGTCAGTTTCATTTTGTATGCTTTGATTCTTCTCTTTCTCTACTTCTTTTATTATATCCTCTTCTCACTTCTTTTTGTATTATGTTCAGAGCTGCCTACCCGTACGATTTTTTCGTATTTTTACGATTTTTTTACATCAAATACGAAATCACCCGTCAAAATACGATTTCGGGAAAAAAACCCAAAAAAAACAAAAACAAAAAAACCACGCCAACAACGAAGCGTGAGAGAGGAACGAGATCATTGGTGCAAAATAATCAAAGGGAAGTAACTCTCTACGCAAACTCAGAATCAACCGACGCCATATTGGATTGGGTTTCATTTGCGGTTCACGATGTCCAAGCGATCTGCGAATAGTTCGATGTCCACTGGCTCTGGACAGAAAGTAAGGAAGCAGTGCTACATCAAGGCATACGAATCGGAATTCCCATGGTCAAAAGAGGTGTCTGGTTCTGCAGAACAGGCCTTTTGCAAAGTCTGCTTTGCCAAGATCAGCATCGCTCATGGTGGACGAAATGACTTGCAAAAGCATGCGGTTACGTCCAAGCACAAAACGAACATGAAATCTGCTGGAGATACCATGAACATTGCAACAGCAATGAAAGCATCTTTAAGCAAGTCTTCGGAGGAACTGCTTGTCACTCGAGCAGAAATGAAAATGGTGAAAATGGTGACAAAGTTGAATCTGCCCATGACAAGTAGAGGACAGTCCCTGATATATGTGGTAGACAGTATTCAAGTTTCAGCAGATTAACCATTAGTGGTAGACATTAAGTTTCAGCACAGTGTGTATGAAAAAATTACAGCTTATATAAAACAGATTATCACTGAAAAAGGAACTGACATCAAATTTGTGAAGCAGAAATGTGTATCAAAGCTGAGATGCGTGTTAAAGTGATTGACTCTCATATGTGCAACAGTCTGCAGAGATGATGTAGAAAGTTGTGATTTAGACAGCTGAAAAAAATGGGGATGGGAGAGTGAAAGGCTCCAAAGGTCACGGTCAACAGTGTTGCCTTTTCATTAGGAGGGGTGGAGAAGGCAGCGTCTGTCTGGTCAAAGGTCTCATTTATGAAGATGGGAAGTGGGGTGGGGGTGGATGTTTGGTGGAAAGAAGGTAGGGTGTGGGTGGATGGAGGAAACATCTTGATGGGCTTGAACCAATCTGTACAGGTCTCGCTCCCACCTGCATAAGACTGTCAGTACTGGCACTGGAGTCTTCCTCTAGAACCTTACCCCCTCCACTCTCCAGTCCCCCCATCTCTACTCCACTATTTCCTAACATTATTGTATTTACAGAAGAAAATCGCTTATCCTGGATACAAGCCGGCTACAGAAATCTACTTGCCCTCCCTAAATAGACTAGAGTCAAAAGAATTTACTGTTTGTAAGAAATACATAAAAAAAAAATTACAGCATGTGCAGTGTGTTTGTGTACAGTATTCCCAGTAATAAGCAAATATAATAAGCACTGACAGACAGACACACACACACACCATGGAGTTTTTATTTATAGAAATATCACACACACACCACCATCTACCTCCCCCCACTCCCCTACTGTGTCTCCTCTTCTTCCTCTTTCTGTGTGGTGTCAGGTTCCATTGGCCTGCCAGCCAGCAGGCCCACTGCAGGGATGGATAGGGGAGGGGTGGGGGTGTTTTGTGACAGCCAGGGGATGGAGAGAAAAGTCTACCAGAAAATAGTGAGGGGAGGACGGAGGTGTTATCTTGTACTGGGGCTGAGAGCTCGGTGGGGTTTTTCTTCTTTTACCATTGCTCTTCTATTTTTTTTTTAAACCGGCACTGGCCATGACTAAAAACCGGCATTCCGGCACAGAAGCACCCATGTTTCTGGGAGGTAGGGAATGTTCGAAGAAATAAGTGTGCAAAATATATGAACATATTTTAAAAATTGTCATATTTGGATTTTCTTCTTTTTATAAGCAGACATGTAGTTTCTTTAACAGATGCAAACCTTTTCCACACAAAATACTAGTTAAAAAAATAATGCAGCAAGTAAATTAAAGTAATAGTTGTTTTCTTTAGGAGGAGAGGGAGAGAAAAGCGAAAGTGCAAGGTAGAGATTGAAAGACCACCTATATTCTTTGAGGCTGCTTACTGTTAATATTTATTGCTTTTTAATATGCATTCTTCTGAATAAAATTGTTTAAAAAGGGAAATAAATTAGCAGGCAACCACACATCTTTCCGCCGTAAAACTTGGAAGATTTTGTCCAGAAGAGTGTGCATCATAGAGCAGTAAATACGAACAGTCTCAAAGAACACAATTTGCATAGAGCAGTAAATATGAACAGTCTCGAAGAAAACAATCTGCATATATGCACGCTTGCTTTCTCTCTTGCGTGCGCACACACACTCACAATCTGCATATATGCACGCTTGCTCTCTTGTGTGCGCACACACACTCGCAATCTGCATATATGCACGCTTGCTCTCTCCCATACACTCACAACCCTCAATGTCATGATGTCTTGCAAGTTATATGCAAGATGTGTGTGAAGTGTTGCACAAACTGAGGAAGGGGGAAAGATTTGCACACACACTTGCTCAATTTAGCAAAGAACAAACGGACAAGAAAAAGAAATAACCATCACCTTGCTTGCATTTCTGTTTTTATTTACTTGTTTTCATTCAACCAATTTACTCGCTGTACGACCATGTTTCAAAGATGATGGGACGTGAATGATGCTCCAGTGGTCTATGATACTCAACATCCTAGTCCATTTGCTCATCTGTCATTGACAGGCCAGTCTTTTGAACAAGTACTATGAATTAAGGACATTAAAAAAAAAAAAAATCTTTGTGTAAAAGCATTAGTGGAGACTTTCCTACACTGTTCACAAGATTATTATGATGACCTGTGCAAACATAACATTGTGGGAACACACTTAAATGGCAATCTGTTT
This sequence comes from Urosalpinx cinerea, assembly GCA_034780015.1. Classification (NCBI taxonomy): domain Eukaryota; kingdom Metazoa; phylum Mollusca; class Gastropoda; order Neogastropoda; family Muricidae; genus Urosalpinx; species Urosalpinx cinerea. The sequence continues at coordinate 6,690 of JAVDPJ010165269.1, forward strand.
CAACTGTAAAACCTAAAGCAGTATGTGGCGATGAGAAGAAAAATATTGTTCATACCAAGACATAAAAGAAATCATAAACTGAATTCATGGGGGAGATACTTAACAGGAGACAGTCGAGTGACCATGTTATTCAAGAATCACAAAATTGGGGGGGAAAATGTACACATTGCGTACATAATGTATATACACTGTGTCACTGGAGTAACAGAAAATATATGAATCCTGACATAGGGAAATTTTCTTTACTTTTATGTATAGCCAATTTTCTTTACTTTTATGTATAGACAATCGGCAACTCGCACAAGGATAAGATTTTCCACAGAAAATACTAATCACGAAGAATCAGAGCCTTTAAAGTTTTTTACTAGTCATGGCCATTCAATAAAAATGTTCCATGATGAATCACTGCTCTTAAAACAATGTCTATGGCTGTAATTGTTCATGATAAATGCTGTGGCAAAATCATTGCCTACCGTGGTACTTTCCCATCATGGGTCGCGGGGTCAAAATTTGTACCCCTTGATATACTACTGCACTCTGGTTGGGATGAACTATATCTTAACTTGAAAAACTATGTAGAAACTATATCACAATTATCATATTCTACTATTTAAATGGAAGCTCCCTAAATTTTTGTAAATTGATTTCCCATATTTTTGTATTGCATTTTTTCCCTCAAGTCTTTTTGTGCTGTTAAATCTTCACAAGAGAAGATAAGGCCATGGAATATTGTATAGCCACCGCCCCCACCCACCCAAAATCAACTATCACAAAACATGTACAATCACTTTAACATATGAAAAAAAAATGTATACATTCTGAAATATGGTGTGTTTTTTTAATTCAGTCAGCTAGGTCAACATGTAGACTTAAAATCAATAATGTACAGCAACTTGGTGTTAAGATCTAGTCATGATTCATCATGGTTTTCTGCACGCAAGTACCATCATTCAATAATAGCACACTTCAAAAGACCGTTAATTGTTACTCGGACATTTCATACAGCATTCACTCTAAAATTAGTGCAAGTCACAGCCTGCACATTAATGTGATGTACATGATTATAATGGATGACATTTTTGTATCAGGAACAGTATTTTTATAAGTGACACTGTACACAGGTTAACACGAAAATCTATGTAAAATGATGTACAGATGGTTTCATAACAAATCACATCCCCACTTAAATACAAACAGCGTAGATAGTGACAGATAAACAAAAAGCAAACTGTATTTACAACAAGAATAAATTATCACAAGGACACACCCTTCGTATAGGTACATCTTGATATAGGTTAATTAATGTGCCATTGTATCATGACAAAAATATTCACAATCCACTTCCTGTCTAGTTCAAACACAACGGTTTTGAATGGAGATGGAGCCTCAGCTGATGACGTGAACGATGAAATATAATGACTAGCATTTCTTTAAAAGGGAAAATGTAGGGAAAAGAAAACTACCACAAAAAACCCCCAAACTTGTAAGAATCATTAACAAGGTGCTTATGTACACGTTGTTTGAGAGTAAACTATATAGAGATCGTGGAAAATCCACTGGTACTAGAACAAAAGTTCAGTAGTGTTCCTTGAACAGAGGTGTCGCATGGCAAGTTTGCCCAAGGTTCCATCTTAAAACTTAAAAGATGAATGGTCAAAACTTAAAAGAGGAATGGTCACATATTGTTAAATTCATTTTCATCCCCCACAGGGTTAAAAACTGATGTAGTGTCCTCTGAAGGTGACATCACCCTGCTCAGTGAAGGGTAGTTACATGTCACATACATTTCAGTTTGAGGCCACGTGGGAGTTACCTCCCATGTGTCGTTGGCTATTGCAACAATTTCTAGTTGTCGAGGCTTTACCCACTGAATGGGACAGATGAGCATTTAGCATTTAATTTTTTTTAATCAGTAAAAAAAAAAATCATCTGCAGTTAATATTAGCTAGGATTTTATTTCAACGTATAACTTAGAATAAACATATAGCAGTTATATCTCCCCTCCCCATTTTCTTCAGAAACTTTGTAACACTTAATCTTTTGACTCCCACCAACATGAGCCTTTCATACATACAGGTGGTTGTGTAGGAAAAACTGGACCTGTAAACTCCCCTTCCATAAATCAAACTGATTCATCATAACATTATTTTTCTATAAACAGTATAAAAGCAGTGACATAATCATCATTCAGCATATATTGTCCATGAAGTAATACTACAGCAATATATTAAACCAGCAAATGTTCTGCATATCTAACAGCAGCACAGACTTCATGGTAAATTTTTCGACACCTTTATGCGTTCATGCAACAAAGAATCAAGTGACTCGCAGTAGGAACGTGTTTAAATAGGCAACTCCATCTGCCTACACTACATTAGTAGCGGTAAATATTCCAGCCAACAAGAGGAAAATACCCAGAAACTGCATTATGGAAGGAAGAGAAAACAAGCAGCTGAAAACGTGCCAAACTTTGAACAGCAGTAGATCTGTTATAAACTGAAAACTGTTCCTAGTAGTTCAATCATGTAGTTTGCTGGATGCTTTTTTTTCATCAGTTTTTTCCCCTTCAGTGCAAAATATTTACATTTATAACAAACACTACCGTTTGTAGTAAAAAAAATAATAACAAATATTCAGAAAGGATCAGCAGCTGTTAATAAACAATATGTCAAATTTGAAAAATAAATAAGTAGCTAACAAAAATGCCCATTTTCAGCTAAGTTATAAGATGTGAGAATTACTAATATAAGTACATGTAGTCTGTTGCTAAATTTAACATGCCCTGCCCTAGCTGTACACAGTGCAAAATACACAAAATAATTAATGGGTATGAAAATCACTTGCCAGTTGATTATTTCACAGCAACAATACAAAAAAAATCAAAGGTATATATCTGTTTTCAGTTCCTTAGAGATTAATTATAGTCAAACAAAACATTTCAAATGAAAAATTGCTTTTTATGCCTTGCCTCTGCCCTATTCACTATTGTCAGACGCATCTAAATCCACTGTTTAGGGGTGAAAATGACAAGCAAGATATCTCAATATCATGACCTTAACATCCAATATTATCCACACACACTTCGCAAGAACCTTAGCATCCAATAATATTACCAACACACACTTCATAAGAAACCAATAATATCACTCACATATTTTGCTAGAAATTGTTATTCATGATCTCTCCCTTTCACACCCATGTACACAACCCCAAAAGACACAACTTTGTACCCAACATTTTTTGCCCTTCATTGTGACAGTTCCACAGTTCCTTTAGTTTACATACAACCTTTTGTGTTGTTGGCTTTTTTCAACCAAGTAACTGAACAGAATCTTTTCAAATAATGATTGTCATATACATAGGCTAACAAAATGGTTAAAGCAACCAAAATATGAACCATGGTAAGATCAACTGAAACCAGCCAGTTTTACCGTTTTCAGTTTCTGTGATGTGTTCATTCATTATCAACAAAGAATCTTAAATGAATGCTGACTATGGAATATGAACAAAAGGAATTAAGTTGACTATTAACAGAAACAATAGATATTGCTTACGTCTCAGGACTCGGCCTAAAAATCTCCTCATCCCTTCATAACTACCCAACAGTCTGGTTCAGATAAGAGAATTTATCAAATTACATGAAGACCTGTTACATTTCAAAATCCTATTTAATCGTTTATTTTTAAAAAATATATATAACACATCAACAAGATCACAATCATGCTTTCATGATGAAAGATTAACATTATAACAGGGTTTTTTTTTCAACACATAAAGATTTGTTGATTATCCAAATGTGCATTTGATTCGTATGCACTCACAGACCAGACTTCATAACACAGAACTAGAACTTTTCTTAACACCATCAACAGTTCCAATCTTGCATTTCTCAAACATGTTGTCACTTTCCTGAACAGCTTAAACGTGGAGGAAAACAAATGCAGGTAACTTTCCGTTGTGATGAAACTGACACAGCA
>JAVDPJ010166376.1:0-18527 GCA_034780015.1 Urosalpinx cinerea
TGGGTGTGTGTGTGTGTGTGGGTGTGTGTGTGTCTGTGTGTGTGGGTCTGTGTGTGCGAGTGTGTGTGTGTGTGAGCGCGCGCGTGGGGGCGCTCGCGCGCGTGTGTGTCGTAAAAAATCAAAGATTATAAAACCTGCAACAGTCCACATATTTATTCAAACTCTGATGTGTTGCTACTTTTAAAATCTGATAAATCACCACAAACATTTCACATCACATTTTTATCCCATTATTTTCTGATTTATTTTTTATCGGGGTGGTTTTCCATCCTCTGCCATATCACTTAGTGGGAGCGGACGTTAAACATCTACAATATACCTACCTAGATCACCATGTCTGCTAACTATACCCAGTTTACCAATACTTCATTGAGTTCTCTAGAATGGTCCACTCTGCAGAGTAGTGATGATACAAACCCTCTTGTCAGACCATGGGATGTTTCAGATCCCTTATTTACCGCACAAGAGCGCAAGGATATCTCAACATTCTTCAGGTGCTACATTCAAGCATTCATGATTTACCTAGGCATTCCTGGAAATCTGATCTGCTGTGCCGTCTTCTTGAAGGTGAAATATTTTTGTTTCAGACTGTAACAGATGAACTGTCTTTGCTGTCCGATGTTTTTGTTCACAGCAAGTTGTTTCGTGGTTGGAAGCGAGAGGTATCTGGATTGAGCCTGATCAGTGGCTAGATCCCCTCCTTCTCTCCCCCATTTTCAACTAGGCTATGGGGAAGATCAGTCAGTATAACGTCTGACTAGTAATTCTTAGATACCGAGTTCGATCCGCGGTTGAGTCGTTCTGTACAGGGTGATTTCAACTCCCCTCCCCCTCGGAGTTAGCATTATTCTAACTCCATTCCCCCGCTAGTCCTTTGAATGAGACTATAAACCGAGGTCCTGTGTATGCAAGCATGCAGATCAAGTACCGGTGTTAAAAATGCCGTAACCCAAGTCAGAGTTCGGTGGGTTGTAGAAGCACGAAAATACCCAACATGCACCTGAGGTTTGATGCAAGGCATTGCATTGGGTTAGGCAGTTGTTCAAGCATCTGCTTGGCATGTGTGATGTGGAGTATATGGAATATATATGAGCGCCATGACACCTTGGAAAAAACTAAAAACTGAGAAAAAAACTGAAACTCCACGTGACTAAACCATGAGAACTGTGGGTGCAAGTCTTTTGTACGAGATGATAAACTGAGGTCTGGTGTGCAGCATGACTTTAGTGTACATGCAAGTCTTTTGTACGAGATGATAAACTGAGGTCTGGTGTGCAGCATGACTTTAGCGTACATGCAAATCTCTCAGCAACAAGAGAGTGTCCCTGGCTGAATTCCGTGGTGATGTGCCTCAATCTGTAGGAGCTAAAATATACACTTGAAGACAGTGCAATGGTGGTGCTGCTCTGCAGCATTATGCTCTCCCTTGGGAGATAATTCGATTTTCACACAGAGGAACCTGTTGTACAGAAAACGAAGAAGACAATACGTATCAATCGATACAGTCAGTACCATGTAGCACAATGCAGTGCAATACAACACAACATTACGCAACGCAACACAACACAACGCAGCGCAATGCAATGCAAACTCACAGAATACTTATAGTCACAACAACAATCCGAAAATGACTGGCTAAAAATACAAACGAAGCTACCGATGAATTTAGCTACACTACCACAATTTCGGACCGTGCAACCCGTGCATCGCATTAAGACAAATACTCAAATATGATCCGAAATGTACGTCTTTCTCAAGCCATGAATGAAACCATTAAGAAACCATTAAGTAACAACTATTAACCTATTTCAATTTTCCGAAATTTTAATAAACTTACTATTATACTTACTCAAGCCTCTGCTCCAAATGAGCAAAGACACAAAAAAGCATAAACAGGCTATACTGACAACGAATCTGCCAGGCAGGCAACCAGAAAGATATCTGATGCTACAGCCCAAAGTCACACAGCTGCAAGATCAATGAACAATACTCCTGCAACAAGCAAATACGCAAAGGTGTGAGCAAGCATTCCTGGGTTGGTCAACACTTAAGCTCTAGCTCCTTGCACAATGCTACAGTTATTTTTCAACTGATATGTGACACTACTGCTTCCTCCAGTAAAAGAATCTGTCAGATTTCTTTTGGAATAGTGTAAGAAATTGACCCAAAAAACCCCCAAAGAAGTAATATACAACAACAAAGTAACAAAGAAGTTCTATACAACAACAAAGTAACGAATTGTACCCACGACAGAATGGTATGAATATAACAAAATGGCAAGCAGAGCCACAGCAGAAAAATAGCCTAAAAACACTGAATCAAGGAATTCAAGAGCCACTTGAGACAAAAGGTCAGCCAGTAAATTGTCATAGCCACTGATTGACTTGAACTGGTGAAGAGAAAGTCCCCAGCAAATCAGGCGACTGTTCTGGAATAGTCTTGAATTTAGGAAGATGAGTGATTGGTGGTCTGTCTGCAGGACAATTTCCTTACCACACAGATATCCTGACAACTTATTAATGGTCAATACCACACAGTCACCAGACACTCTCGCTCAGTGGTGCTGTAGTTTTGTTCTCTATCCAGGAGCTTATGACTTGTAAAAATGTCAGGATGAAAGACATCCTTAAGCTCCTGTACATCCTCAAGCTCATGTAGCAGAATTGCACCTATGCCTTTGCTGCTGACATCAGTTCACATAATAAACTGACGTGCCAAGTTAGGAAATGTGAACACAGGAACTGAGGAAAGAATAGCCTTAATTTTGGTAAAGGCTTCCTCACATTCCTGTGTCCACCAAATGAGCTTTGACTTTGAGCCAATAAGGCCTGGCAACGGTGCAGCAAGGGTAGAGAAGTGTCCAAAAAATAGACAATTTTTTTTCTTATTTCTTCCCTTTGAGAAGGGAACAACTGAGGATCAATGGTAATATCACTGAGAGATTCATCTTCAATTGCAGGCAGCATCTACAATTCCACCATATCACCATTTTCACTTTGTACTACATCAATACAAGCTTTCTCATGAAGTGAGCCTCTGACAATATCAGAAACAGACAAATCCTGAAATGGAAAACAAACTGTGTGTGAAACAGAGGAGCCAGAATCTGTCAAAGGCCTATTAGTCGGGGTTCTGGAGGGGCCATAGGTATGTTTGCAACCCTGCCCTCCAGGACTTGGTGAGACTGGTCTTAAAGTGTTTCTGGGAGTGTACTAAAATGATTTCTCTTTGTTAACAGCAACAATATTGGGATGCACATAGTTACAGCCCTTGATTTGAAAGGTACCCCTTTTGCTCTGTTCCAGGAGCTAAAATTCACAAAACAAACAACTGACTTAAATAACAAGAAGCATCCATGCTGTTGGTTGGATTGTTAGTCATTGAGCTTTTAGACTTGTTGTAGTACAATGTTTTCTAGTATATACCCTTATTGTGCGATATTTCGACTACTTCAGTCCATGTTTCAAATATGATGCCAAATAAACCAGCTTCCATATGTTTTCATCATTTACAATGTATTGTAGTAATTTTTAAGCTATTTTGGAAGCTTCTCAGATGATTATTTGCGCTAAAACAGCTGATATATCTCTCCTACCCTAAATCAGAAATGTTGGACGGTGTACCGAAACATTATGCCTGTCAAAATTCAATACAAGTTTCCAACTTGTTTGTTTAACATGTCACTGATATACTTTTATATCACTGATATACGGCTTTTCGAGCCGTTTTGGAGGATTATTCATTAATTAGTTGCGCCACAATAGCTGATTTATCTCCGCTTAAAGTAAAAATATGAGTTGACATCCCACCATTTTATGTCTATTCAAATTCATTGCAGTTTTCCTGCTTGTTTGTTAAACATGTCACGGATACACTGTGAAGCACAAACTTTTACACTAAACCTAAACCTGAGACTGTGCTTTTTCTTTGTTTGAGATAATATGCCTGCCTTGTTTTGAATTATTTCCAAGATTTCAGTTCATATATTAAAAAAACAACTAAGTGAAAACCAGCTTTGAATATAGTTATATATATATAATTTACAGTGTTTCAAGGTCATTTGATATCATTTGAAGGAATCTTAAATAATTATTTGTACCACAATAGCCAAGTTATCTCCTCTATCCCCTAAAACTTGAATTATCAGATTTTACATATCTTACATTTGTTCAAATTAAATGCAGTTTTCCACCTGTTAACAAGTCATTTAAATACTACGAGACTGAAACAATTATCCTTATTACAGTTATTTCCAAACTGAATCCATGATTTTATTTTGTTTAGATATAACTGGGTGCCAAGGATTTGATAGAATACATGTGAAGAAGCTAAAATAGACCAGACAGAGCCAGAAAAATCCACGAAGAAACAATAGACGAAGTATGTGAGGTTGTCATCAGAATCAAAATATCATGAAACTTGTCTATCCACCGTTCATATTGATCTAGGCTCTCTTTCCCGGCTGGTCAAAACAATCTTTGTTATTCACGTGTATTTTTAAGGTCCACTGATTGGTCTAAAACTTGATGTCCAACTCGATAATAGCAACTACCTTTGTCTTTTGTCTTCTGTAACATTACACAGTTCATATCACTAGAGAGGGAGGGGAGGGGGAGAATGGGGGGAGTAGGGTGAGAGCCTAAGATACTGCATCATCATATTATCATATCAGCGATACACAAAAGCTGCCTTCAATAGACATTTACGCATCAACCACCTGCGTGAGCCAGCCATCATTTCAATTAATATATAGGCCCCACCCCCGACTTGGTAAGGGAGATGGGTGAGGTGGTATTGCTGTGGTCAGCCACTATCTCTAACAAAGAGATTTATGCCAGAACTAACACTGATAACAACAACAACGACAACAAGAGTTATATCACACATCTCTCCCCAAGAGCCAGTAGTCCACAAAGAGCTATCAATGTTTGGCCACCAAAAGGTAACTAACCAGAAAGGGCCCTGCACTGCTGTGAGATTACTTTGAGGATGCATAACGGTGAATTTGCACCCCCCAAAAATATGTTTTGATAATGATGTGCAAATTGTGTCATTACAAGAAGAAAGGCATACATCAAAAATAGACAAGACAACACAAACTTGTTTAGTTGTTACCATGTTTTCTTTGTATCACAAGATAACTCATTTCGCTATTACATATCTGATTATTATTTTTCATGTTCAACGAAGGCAGGAACACAGCTCTCTGAAAGTTGCACGAAATCTGGAGCTTAGTGCAAAATAAGCAAAGAAGTTAACCGTTGAGTTCGTGCAAGAGGCAGTCAATACGAAGACGTGGTACATGAGAATAAACGAATTGTGGTATTTCTTATACAAAGAGAATTCTGGAACAAACACCTGTATAATAAAAGCACAGATTTGAGATGAGAGGAGAATGGCGTAAACAAGACACACTATCATCAACATAACGGTGATTTTGTTCTCAGATGTATTTCCTTCCTTGTTCATTTTGTTTGTCAGCTCTGACCGTTGACGAGAATTTCGACGTAGGTGAATGATGGTCATACTGTTGCAGACGACGACAATGACGAAACACACAGGCTGACCAATGATGCCAAAATAATTAGGGATCAATGGGATGAATCCTTCTGTCGGGAACCATGAGGTGGGGGCCATGTAAGCCACGCTGCGATTGGTTGAAGGATCCAGTCTCCACTTGACAGTGTCCTTGAGAAACCAAGGGATGTAACCAAGCAAAGGAATAAGGTATGACATCAGTATAGCTGCAACCATTGGCCTGTGTAGAACAAATCAACGTGAATTATTAATTGTTTATATCAGATGCCAGTGGATCATCTTCATTTTCTCTTGTTTTACTACTGCTACATTATGGAGCAAAGAGCATAGAAAACCTCTTGCCCTTCAATACCCACACACTCTAAAACAAATCATGTAGAACATAGTTATAGTAATATTCGCCTCCTTGATCCATTTACCAGAGGAAATGAAATAAAACATAAACAGATGGGGAGGCACACTTCATATTTTCAACCTTTCGGACTGAAGTTAAATGAGAATGTGGATTACATAGATACTCATTAAATTCTTTTCTGTACTACATGTTCCAGAATCTTTGTCTTTTTCTTTTCTTTTTTAACTATGAGCAACAATAAAAAATAAAAATAAAAAAATAAAAACCTAAAAAAAACATTTATAGAGTTACTTATCGAATGTGACTGAAGCTAGTGTGTGTTGGCAATGGTTTAAAAAAAATTCTGTTACTCAAAGCCTTGTTTGGAAGTCTACACAATTTACTTTATGATTTCAATCTTGTAGTTCAGTCTTTTTAGGCAATCAGTCTTTCTAAGTAGATTAAAGAAAAGGACTAAGTAATGTCAAATCAGCGTAGTCGTAAAGGATCTTCACCAGTCTTTCGCATCTGTTGTTTCGGCAGGAAATCTGACCTCTCAGCTTGAGCCTTTATCTCCTCCCTATCTGACAGCATGTTATTTTTAACCACCAAGATGGAGAGGAGAAAGAAGAAAAAAGTGATTTAGGCTTGTGACAACACTAGGTGCGATATTTGTAACTCTTCATTAAACTTACTACTGCAGAAGTGCCGTGCTTCAATAATTGTAGATCACTCACTCACTTGTCCCTTAGTCTAGATAACCGTTGGGGCACCACATGTAGCCTGTCAACCAACTTCCTCCATCCTGTATGGCATGCAATGTGGCCGACATATCCCTGTGGTGTAACTAGGGCAGAAGAGCCTGGCTTAGCTCATCCCTATCCAGGCTGTTACTGGATGCATGCTGGTTAATTTCATGTTTCCGCAACCCACCGAATGCTGACATGGATTACAGGATCTTTAACGTGTGTACTTTATCTTCTGCATGCGTGTACACACAAAGGGAAATAAGCCACTAGCAGGTCTGCACATAAGTTGACCTGGGAGACTGGCGGTAGTGCCCAGCGATTCAAGAGTTCCCTTTACGGGAACAAAATTTCCACCGTGTTTTAGGGAGTTTTAACCAGCAAATCGAAAAGTTAAATTTCTGGTATAACATCGTAACTATTTTGATATTGGAGAGAAAAAGCGTGTTCAGTTTTTCTCCGCCAGAGTCGATCGGCGACCCCAAATTTTAGTTCCCAAGACGGTGAACACATTTTCTGCTAACCAATGGGTCCTCGAAGTACGCGAAGTACGCAAATACCAGCAACCTTGGATTGTAACGCAAAGGTTCGGGCAATTAAGAACGAGAGGATCGCCAAGTTCGCCGAGTTCAAACTGGACGAACCTAAGCTCACAAAGGAAAAGCTCGTTTAACAGCATTGAGAGGGAGGAGGGGGAGTCTCCAGCACTGTCCTCTTCAAGGTGGATGTCAGCATACGATGACTTCAGGACTTTGGGCTGATCCGCCATCTTCCTGCTCCGAGCTGATCCCTTGGTTTTGCTGCACAGAGGAAAAGGATTGAAATAGCAAAGAAGCACATGTCCGCACAAAACCAACAATGCTATCCTATCCTCAAGATCGTCTTATTGTGGTAAATTATTTCCTTGATCCTTTTCTGACGATAATAATATGTTCATAATGATTACGACCTAATGATGATAATGACATATGGATGGCAATGCAAGATTGATGTCATAATATTGACAATATTGATACTGATGACGTACTATTGATGATATATTGATTGCTCAGTTAAAAAAAAAGTACAATAATAAAAAAAAAAAAGAAGCTTTCCTATCCACTCCTATCCAGTTCACGATAAGACTTTAAACTGGCCTTGCCCGACCAGCAGATAATCTATCGCCACTATTCACAATCAAGTGTTTAATATTCCATTTCACAGTCATGACAATTTTTGTAAAATGGTAAACTTGGCAAAATAAGACTTTACATGAAACTGACTTTACTCTGGAGTCTGGGAATGGGCTAAAGGATTGCTCATTTTTTTCTCCTCTGTAAGACAAACTGTTTACTATGAAATAAGAGAAGCGAAAAATACCCTACCCTGTTACGTTGAAAAATTTGACTGTCCATCTTTTTTGGAGTGCAGAATAGATACAAAGTCCTGCATTTTTGTGATCCTGTTAATTCAGCAGCTGACTATACGCATTACCATGAACTAATATTTAATTCACAACCTTTTAACCATTACTATGTTACATTAAATATTCAACAGTAACATTTCGAGAGAGAGAGAGAGAGAGAGAGAGAGAGAGAGAGAGAGAGAGAGACTCGCAAGACCAGCTCCTAACGAACTTGACCTACCTTCCGAGTTCCAGGCTCTGTTCGAAGTGAGGTCCAGTGTTGTGGGGAGGGCGAGGTCCGCAGATCTGCCTCAGCCACGTCGCGGGTCCCTGGGTCCCTACAGACCCTCCGCTCAGGTCCACCGCAAAGGGCCTCAGGTCGCTGTCCAGGACGTCCGAGTATGTGATGTGCGTCCGAGATTGGACAGGACTGGAGGCTAGGGGTGATGGCCTCGGGCGATGGACGTTTCCCCACTGCGCTGGGCTGCTCCTGTCTGGAAGGCGAAGACTGGGTCGGTCGATCTCACCCCCTCCCTCACACGCTTGTGGTAGTGTTGGGACACCTCTGCAACCAGCTCACTCACTGCATCTGGAGCTTCCCGAGCCCTGTCAAGATCCTACCCCCCCTCCCCCCATCCCAACACACACGGCATACCTCCCTCACCCCCACAGCTAACAAGTCAGGTTGTCACCATGTCAAAAACAGTCAAATCAAAACTAGTCTAGCCACATGCATCTATGCTTCCCAACACCCATGTCTTCCTGCAAAATGACATAGCATACACCGCCCAAAATTTGCCGAGGATGTAAAAGCTACACGACATGCACGACAAACTATTCAGAAACCATTTAAATTATTCAAATCAAGGAACATTGAAATTTTCAATGGTTACAGAAAATTAGTCCTGCATACATTGTGAATCGAACACACCTGTCGGTCACGCGTGTCCAAATCTGAAAATCACATTGAGCCGTATACATTATTCTGGTTTAAAAGCCCAATTGATCAATCAAGGGTCAGTGCTGGGTTAAAAGCCTGAAAGACAAAATTGGACATAGGAACATTTATTCACATCAGTGAAGTTAGTACATACCCTTGATGCAGGCTTGCATCACCTGGCTTTGAAGAATATGGAAAATTACCCAAATATTATACATGAAAATGCAACAAATATTGAAAATAAATGCTAATGGGTTATTTCCTGCACATAAGTGCAGAAAGTTAAAGACGCTTAATACCATATATGCATGAAGAATTTTTTACCTGATAAATACGCAGGGGTGCAAGGCAAGGCAATGCAAGACAGTGAAGTGCAACGCAAGGCAATAGCCAGTGTAATCTAACGGGCAAGACAAGGCATCGCAAAAGGTAATGCAACAAGCGACGCAAAAGTAATGCATAAAGGCAAAGGACAACGCAAAGGAAAACAATGCAACAAGCAACTCAAGGCAAACGGCACGGCAAGGCAAGTAACATTGCAAGGCAAATGGCAAGGCAAGGCAACAAGCAACGCAAGTCAAAGGATAAGGCAATGCAACAAATACAAAACGCAATAAGCAACGCAAGGCAAAGGGCAAGGCAATGCAACGAATGCAAAACAAGGTGCAATAAGTAACGCAAGGTAAAGGGCAAGGCAATGCAACAAGCAACGCAAGGCAAAAGGCAACGCAGGGCAAGGCAATGCAACACGATACAGTAGGGTGAACAAAGTTTCATACTCTAAAACTGATCAAGGACCTAACTTTGATCACACACAAAAAAGCCCCAAATCGAATGGTACGGACACGTTCAAAATCAAGTTTTAACACAGTACGCGATGGCAATGCTGATAGCTTACAGCGTGTTCCAAAAGCAAAACGTCTCTTTTGCCCCCTGTGTACATAGTTTAACAAAATGCTTTTCGAATACACAATCTGAGTAGCAATGTTCTTACTACTGCACCTGCACACATGAGAAAATTAAGTTAAGGAAAGGGGAGGGACAGACAAAAAAATGTTAAAATAATCATACAAACAAGAGATTACAAAATCAGTTCTAACGATACAGAACAATCATTTCCTGAATTTTCTTCAAAGGTCAATATGACATACCATCTAGTGCGCCCGGATATAAATTTACCGTTCGGACCTTACCCGGATCCACTAGACCAGAAGTGTGGTGTGGATACTAGTCTTTCGGACGAGTCTAGAAATTCGCCCACATTAAAAACCAGGCAAAAATTTTGTAGAAAAAAATAGGTAAATACCTTCAATAAGTCACTGCATTGCATAGACAAAACATGACAAGGATGAACATTGCAACAATAAAACTGAAAGTGCACCATTCTGATCCATCATAGCCCCTTACAACACCCCCTCCGGCATTCAAACGCCAACGCCAACGTTGACATCCACCCTCAGCACACAAAAAAACCCACCTTTAAAGTATCAACCGAATACTTCATAGACAGAAAATAACCATGATCTATAAAACACTGGGTCTCAGCACAGACAAAAAATCAAGACAAAAAAACTGCGCTAGGCCCAATAATACCAAATATTGTGACTTTTGACAAGCCAAAACTTACAAAAATACGCTAAATCTATGTAGGCATAGAAAAATACCCAATCACATTACATTAAACCATTCTGGTTTATAGCCCAAAGCCACATGGTGAAAAACAAAGTTAACACTAAAGATAAAATCGTGTAAAAAAAACAACAACACCACCACCACCACCATCTCAACCTCCACGTATTTTGTGCAGTAAGTTTGAAATTAAAATTTTGTACAATGTCAGCACCTGTTCTGAAAACCTTTCCAACTGGAAACACACACACACGACAAAATTGTTACAAAAGATTTGTCCAGGAGACAGAACAAGCAATTGGTCACCTAAACCAACCAACCAATCACTTGGAACAGTCTTCAAAAACATTTCGTTAGATTTGTGAAAAAATACTTGAAAAACAAAAATTGGCCCTTCAGGCAAACACTGCAGAAGAGCACACAGTGCCCTGCCCAGTGATTGCAATCTTAGTACACAAGCTCCAGAATCACGCAGAATTCCCCAACATTAGGAACAAAAATCCAAGACTCGCTTGGGATCAGGCAGGAGAGTGGACTTGGACGAGAGTTCGAATCTGCCTAGGGGGAGATTTTTCCCTTGAGTATGAAACCTGTTCGGAGCTTAAACCTTTCCTTCATTAGACCAGAGTGGTGTGGTCTGGGTGCTAGTCTTTCGGGTGAGACGATAAACCGAGGTCCCGTGTGCAGCACGATTTCAGCGCACGTAAAAGAACCCACAACAGCAAGAAAGTTGTTCCTGGCAAAATTCTGTAGAAAATCCACCATGATAGGCAAACACAATGCAGACAGAAAAAATGGGTGGCGCCGTACTATGGTGACTCGCTCTCCCCGGGGAGACCAGCCCGAAGCAAAGTCTAGCGTGACTATAATACAATACAATACAATACAATACAATACAATAGCACTACAAGAATGCATAGATACAGCCTTAGAAAACCCCCAAAGACTTCACTAAAAGCCCCCTGTCAGGTCCGTAATGTGTAATGGCATTCAAGTCAATACGAGCAAAAAATAGACAAATCGATGACATTTACAAGCATGGATATTTAAAAAAAAAACCCACGGCAAAACCAAAGAGTATTAAAAAAAACCACAACTTTCCAGCCGCCTGGGTATAGTGGTTAGCGCTTTGGATTACCGACTGGGAAGTCGTAGGTTCGAATCTTACCCGAGGCAGGGTTATGTTCAGACCCCAAGCTGACTCCCACCCAGAGTGAGTTTCCTCAGTGGGAAGACGGACCACTTAACCGATGCGATTTTAAGAGTCGCTAAAATTGCCTGACCAACACTGCAGGTGTCTCTCTCGGGCCTGGTTGTCCCCAGGATGCATCATGAAAGGAAGCGCGGAGTGCTCCCCTGTCGTGTAGCCTGAACCCTAGATGGACCCCCGTAGCATCAACGTTATCACCCATCATGCAAATAAAGAATCAATGTTCTCCTGATTCTGTAGGCCCTGGTCTCAGTGACCTCAGTTTCCAGTTAACTTCCTGAGGCGAGTTCGTGTTAAATCTTTCGTTGTCTAGATTGATTCATGGGGAAATGTTGGGACATGGTGAGGGACGCCATCCCAGGGTGGGTGTTTCACTCAAGTCTGGCTCTGCGAGACCAATTACAGTCGTCATAAAGGGACGTAGGTGGTGCCCTACTGAACAGACACCACTGAACACCACTGATATGACCCAGCAATGCAGGGCCTCTCTGGTAGGTGGCCCTGCGGTGGCCTAACATTGGTAGTTCCCTGTGGACTTCGGGCTCTGATGTTGGGTACAGAACGATTGGCGTGGGAATAGCAGCGCTAGCACGTCACACCTGAGGCAGCATATAAAACCTTTTAAACAAAAAAATTACGATAGCATCACTGGTGCATTTAACCGCCTTGACCCATTGTTGATTCTTGGCTCGAAAGTCGTGGGTTCGAATCTCATCGAGGCACGGTTTTTTTTTCCGGGGCCCCGGCCGACCTCTACCCAGAGTGAACTTGCTATGGGCTCAGTGGGAAGACTGGTACCACCTCAGATTACCTGAACACTGTAGGTCCTTTTATTTCTCAGGCCTGATCGACACAGATATTCTTATGAAAGGAAACGCAGAGTACAGCCTTGTCACGTAGTCTCAAACCTAGATTGCATAGCACCATTATCGGCCTCATCAAGCAATTAAAAAACCCAACCAACCTGATTCTGTGGCCTCTGTGCATTGGCATCGTGGTGACGTCAGTTTTCGGGTTCTCCGCATTATCGGAAGGGAGTTCGTGAGTTCGTGTCAAAACTTTAGTCAGCCGCCGCCTTGGCGAGTGGTTAGCGCGTTGGATTACATGCTGGAAGATCGTGCGTTCGAATCTCATCTGAGGCAGGGTTTATTCAGACCCCGGCCGACTCCCACCCAAAGTGAGCTTGCTGTGGGCTCAATGGGAAGGCTGGCACCACAGAGTCGAGTATAACAAACTTTTTGGATTCGATTTTGAGAGTTGCTCATATTGCCTGACTAACACTACAGGTATCTATCTCATAGCCTTGACGCCGGGATATATGAAAGGAAGCGTAGAGTACAGCCCTGTCAGTCTCAAACCATGGACTTCCATAGCATCTTTATAATCGTCACCCTTCATCATCATGCAGCAATAAAAGTAAATTGATTCTGTGGTCCCTTTACCCTGCTCTCATGGTGACCTCGGTTTTCGGGTTCTCCACATCTATACCAGAGATGAGATCATGTCAAAGCTTTCAGAGTCTGGCCATTCTGTCGGGACGTGGTGAGGGTCACCACCCCAGATTGGACTTCTCCCAATCTGGCGTTAGTGTCATCAGTAGGGGACTTAGGTGGTATCCTACAGAACAGCACCACTGAACGCCACTAAAGTGTTCCAGCAGCAGTGCAGGCCATTTTCTGGTAGGTGGCTCCGCGGCGGAATAATATTGATAGCTCCCTGTGGACTTCGGCAGAAGGACGAGCCTCAAAACAGCTGTGATGGGGTTTGAATGAGGGGCGTAGAGCAGCTGCGTTGGCATGTCAGGGAATCGATACATCATAGCCATACCATCCCAACCACACTGGCCACATAACCAGTCCAGAAACGTGACATAATCCAACACATTACAAATACAACGCAAATACAGTACAATACAATGCAATACACAAAGAGAACCAGCACAGCACAGTACATAACAGCACAGTACAGCACAGCACATAATACAGTACAGCACAGCACATAACAGCACAGTACAGAACAGCACAGTACAGAACAGCACAGCACAGTACAGAACAGCACAGCACAGTACAGAACAGCACAGCACAGCACAGAACAGCACAGTACAGCACAGAACAGTACAGCACAACAGTACAGAACAGCACAGTACAGTACAGCACAGTACATAACAGAACAGAACAGTACAGATCACAGTACAGAACACAGCACAGTACAGCACAGAACAGTACACAACAGTACAGAACAGTACAGCACAACAGTACAGAACAGCACAGCACAGTACAGCACAGTACATAACAGAACAATACAGAACAGTACAGTACAGTACAGTACAGCACAATACATAAATTCGGGTGTTTTTTTTTTATTAACCTACGAAACTAACAGTTACACCTGTTTAAAGCACTAACAGAACTGGACATTTAAGAAGACCTACAATTTAGCAACCTGAACTTTTCTTCGCACAGTACTGGAAGAACTAACTTTTCTAGAGACCGGTATCAAATTTTCGACTGAGAACAAAGTAACGATTTCAGAACATAGTTATTTAGTCTGTATCCAAGAAAATTTCTCGCTTCTGGAGAATTAACCCTGCGGTTCCCGATATACATGAAATAGGCCGTTTATTTTATGTGCTCAGCATTTTAGTGCCTTATATGAAATTGCACTTCCGCTGCCCTTTCCCTACCAGTCAAACTCTTGGTACATGGCTGCCTTCATGGCGGGATAAAAGTTTGACTATCCATATGTACACTGTCCACACGTTCTACTATGGAGGGTAAAAAATCTGAAAAATCTACTATGGAGGGTTTGAATTGGTAGGTTCAGATCGGGGTGCTCGCAAGAGTCGAAAGCCTGCCTGCGAAGAAATCTAGTGCATTATCAATCAAAAATCGACTAGTGCATTATGCAATCAAAAATCGACTAGTGCATAATATAAAAAATTGACTAGTGCATTATCCAATCAAAAATCGACTAGTGCATTATCCAATCAAAAATCAACTAGTGCATTATCCAATCAAATTGGCATATCTCAAGTGCCAATAATGGGCAGTGACAAGTCGCCCTTGCATCGTTTTTCTCTCAACATGGTGGCCGTGACATCTAAAGCCGATACACGGTGTAAAGATGCGTGAGAATCCTAACACTGTTGTCGAATCTATCAAGCGCCGTAATGTCCTCAAACAACGCTCTATGGGCGTGAAAAGTGTCGTGCGCATGCTACCATGAAGTCCTGTCGTTGCCGCCCATTTGGAGCGCTTCAATAGCGGAATTGGTGGAACCTCCTCACCTTCTCGCTTTCTTCGCTCTCAATCTTTTCGAAATGGTTACATCTCCCAAGTAATTCGTCCAAAAGTACCGAAGACTCCAGGAAAGGTTCTCATCCAAATGGCTGGGATCCACGCAAAATTGCAGAAAAGGACCGATGGTTACAACTCGCAAACTCGCAAATGATAAACGTTGTCCAAAAGTACCGAGCCGAAGACGTGGTCCTGGGTAAACAAATCAAAACGGCTGGGATCCATCCAAAATTGCAGAAAAGTACGGATCACAACTCGCAAACGATAAACGTCCATAAGTACCGAGCCGAAGACGCGGTCCAGGCGATGGTGTTCAAAATGGCTGAGAAACCAGCCAAAATTACAGAAAAAGTCAAAACAAATCAAGCGGGAACTCGGTACCGCGTGCGATCTTGATCGTGGACTGTCAACTCTAACGTTTCAAGTTCGTGAACTACGTTCGCGATGCTGATTCAGTCAAAGAACCACCTTAATGGAAAAAAGTGGCTTCGCAATACGCTTTTCAGGCTTTCCGATGACGAACTCTACCAGTTATAAACTGGTAGTGAAATCCACGGTACGGGGGAAAAACAAGGTACAGGGAAAATCGGTACGGGGGAAAATCGCGCCCGTCAAATCCACTTGGAAGGTTCAAGTGCGTGCTGGCATTTTCGTGTAACTGCAACCCACTTCACATTACGGAATCTTTAACGTGCATGCGTGTGTATACTGGATCTTGGTTTATCGTCTCCTCCCAAGGGTTATAGGCCGGAGAATGGAGTCAAACCAAAGTCCCTCTGGGGGGATATCCCTCAACAAACGACTAACAGTCATTGAAGTGCTGCTGCCAACTCTGCGTGAACAAGATTAATTTCTGCACGTGCACACACACACACACACACACACACATCCCCCAACGTCATCATGACTACAGTCCTCTCAAACGCCCCTCCCCTTTTTACAATGTCATCTCTAATCTCATTAACAGGCATTTCTTGGAGAGAGAGAGAGAGAGAGAGAGAGAGAGAGAGAGAGAGAGAGAGAGAGAGAGAGAGAGAGGGGGGTAGTCAAAGACATTCGGATTTTCTGCCAGTAATTTCGTCATTTAGCCGTATACCGCTCAAAGTTTGCTAAGGATTTAAAACGTAAATTATGACAAAATCCAACTGATGTGGACAAAACTTCTCATACAACTCATTTAAAATGTTATTCTTTTGAGAAAATTTACAACGTAGGCCAAAATGGTAATGGAACCTTACCAAGAAATTTACGCACGTCTTTAATCTGTACCAAACTGAGCGGTATACGGCTATACGTTATCTACCCTTTCTAAATGCACCATTAGTAGTAGTACTATTTGTGAATTATTCATGCATGCTCGAGTATGCGTGCGTGTGTGCGGAAGTGCCTGTTTGGACTAAAGAATGCAAACATCTTTCTCAATTTTATACACAAACCGCTGCAGAGAAAATCACGGAGCTGCACTTGACATCTGGGAATCACAAAGAGAGAGAGAGACAGACAGGCAGACAGAAAAAGACGAATTTGAGAAAGAAACCAAAAGTACCTTCGAAATGAAATTCTGCCAAATTGTAGCTGAATACTAAAATACATGGCTACTAAACGTTTCTCTAGCCTGGTCACAATAAAAGGTTTCACTTGTATTTCTAAGCCCTTACACATACCTCAAATCAGTAATCAGGAAACAAAGTCGATGTCTTCACAAACCGAGATTCGATGAAATTACTTATCGTACTTCAGTCTGCATCTAAGAAAGAAAAAAAATCGGCAAAAATTGACGCTTCCTCGGGGCACAAACCGATGTTCGATGAATATGTTCATCGTTCTTCAGTCTGTACTCAGAAATCCCGATCGGCTTATTATTCCGCTTGAAACAAACCGATGTACGATGAAAGTTATTCATCGTTTTTCAGTCTGTTTGTACTAGCAAAACCTGACAGGCAAAGCATTCCACCTTAGGACGCGCGCGTCGCCGATGACCAAGCATTAAAACAAAACAAAAACAAAAAAATCAACAAAACAAAAACAAAAAAAGCACAAAAAAATTAAGTGCTAGCTCGGAACAATATCTTGACAAAGCAAACATGATAATTTTTGTGTGTGCAAGTATTCAGCTACAATTTATTGATTTGGCAGAATTTCATTTCGAAGGTACTTTTGGTTTCAAATGGTCAATGTAATTTTGTTTGGATGAATTTTACATAGATTTAAATTTCAATGCAGCCCTTAATTTGTGTGCTTTACACACTAAAAAATACAACACAAAACGCCACAATAGGACCAGGTCGTCTGCTCTGCTGTGCCTGCATCAGTGTAAAACAAAACAAACCTACAGGGAGGTCTCTAGTTGTCCGTAAGCATTCCCTAAGACTTTATTCGGAAACAAATTCATGGCGGCGACAACCTCAAATGATGGAAAAATGAAAAAGGCTTACAAAATTTGCCAGAGTAATTGAAAACTTGGCAATTTGCTTAGTAGCTTCAATTAGCCAAACTCCGACTAATCCAACTGTATAGAGTCGGGCATTTTATTTTCATACGCCATTTTGGGCAAATACCACACTAATAAAACCCTAAATCTCTCCCGCAGGTAATTACAATATGGAGTTGAACGCAAGCCCGATTGGAACTCAAACCAAAAACATTGCTAAAGGTGCCTACACACGATACGTCATGTATGTCGGTGACTGGGAAGCCGCGGACGCCGCCAAAACCTAACGCGGTAAATTATGCAAGCCAATTTTTTTTTACACCAAGCACCCGTCTTCTCTGAATTTCTCAATGTTGAGTTCGTATTCGTATTCGTCTTCCGAAAAGTTTCTTCGAAATCCAAAATCGGTTATGTGGTCAAAAAGTTGGCTGCATCATGTCAAATGACCCGAACCATTTAACTTTTTTTTTTTAATCTGCTTTCCTCAGTCCCGCACACCAAACGGATCGTGCGTAAATACCCATCGTGGGGTCAAACTCACCCGATCTTCCCTTGTCTGCAGTTGACTGGCACGAAGGAAGTTCCTTTGGCTCGAGGTCTGCGTCTATGGGGCCAACACTTCGAGTTGACACGGATGTTCAGCTTTCCGCTTTTCCCCAAGGTGGTGTTACAGAGTTCGGAATACTCCATATTCGCTACACCACATCTGCCAAGCAGATGCTTGACCAACAGCATTACGACCCAATGCGTTGAATCAGGCCTCGGGTGCATGCTAAGTATTTTCGTGTTTGCTTAACCCATTAAGGCTTGTCATGGGTTAGGGAATTTTTAACGTGCCTAGTTGGTCTGCATGTATGTATTCACGGGATCTCGGTTTACAGTCTCATCCAAAGGACCATCACACACGCACGCGCACAAGGAAGAAATATGTTCTTTATTTCAAAGGAAGAGATAAGAGGGAGAGAGAAGAGTGAAGAGGGAGGGGAGAGAAGGAGCCTCTAGAGAGGAGCCTCTAGAGA
>JAVDPJ010166377.1:0-12060 GCA_034780015.1 Urosalpinx cinerea
CAAGATGCTAACCACTACGTGGGTGTGTGTCTCACACACACACACACACACACACACACACACACACACACACACACACACCACCTGTGCATAGCAGTTTTAGCATTAGTCTAAACTCAGCACTACAAGTACAACAATTATAGTGATGAGTGTTTTTGCGTGTTGTCAGGCGGGGCATACGACGTCAGTCTGATGACGGCATCTGTTCCATATGGATAATGCTGAGGATCATCGTCATCTGTATTCTCCTCATTTCTGTCGCCGCTTTGGGTGTCGTCTCCTACCTGACCATGCAGCAGATCGATGAGCTCAAAGACCAGATCAATGCATGTGGGTATCGAGTCTTGATTGTTTTTGTGATGACACAGTGGAATCTCCCTGCAGTATAACAGTAATGTTTTGACCTTCCAAAATGTAACAAAATCTGTTTTTAATTAGGGTAGGGTAAGGTAAGGAAAGGAATAGAAGAGTATAGTACGGGTATGGTACAATATGGTAGGCCTTGCCATGTATGGTATGGCATAGTCACGGCAACTTTGTCTGCATGAAATTTGGGCTATTACTTTTGGCGCGAGAATGTAGCTGTAGCACTATGCCTCTTTTTTTTTCTTTTTTTTCATGTCATGTCTGCATTGTTATTTGTTTACCCGTCAGAATAGGTTTTCTACAGAATTTTGCCAGAGAGAGCTCTCTTGTTGCCTTAGGTTATTTTACTTTATATTGAATGCATATTGTACATGCAACCTCAGTTTTACATCTGGTCTGAAAGACTAGAACCCAGGCCATACCACTTCTGGTCTAATGGATGGGAGAAAAGTCTAGGCTTTGACCGGGGTTTAAAACCCATGACCTTTTGATTAAAAATTATTTCCAGCTGGACACACTGCCCCTAGACCACCAACCTTCAAGTCCAAGGGAGGAAGTCTTGTTAGTACTAGTATACTAGGTTAATTTACAGACACTGACAGTGTAAAAATAGATCTGTACAAATGCATAATTGCCATAAAACTAAAGTCGGTCTTTAGACTAGTTTTAGTAGTTTAGTACTGTTATACTTATAGTGTTAAATCAATATTAATAGGAAAGGTCTTTTGTACTTGTAGAGAGGTTCCACTGTAACTACTGTATAATAATAATGTGGGTGTTTTGTTTGTTTGGTTTTTGTTCATTTGCTCTTTTGTTAGGAATGTGTGTGTGTGTGTGACTCTCTGTGTGCGTAAGTGTTAGTGTGTTAAATGTTTGTCACTGATAGTGATACACTTACAGTGTTAGTGTTTGTCACTCTGTTATGTGTATGTGTTGTCACTGTGTGTCACTGTTAGCGTTTGTGACTGTGTCTGTCAGTGTGTGTGTGTGTGTGTTTAAGTTTTTATAATATTTATTATTTCAATTAAATGGCAAATTTCTGAAGCTGTGTTCTGACAACTTTTCTCGCCACATAAAAATCTTGGAACTAAAAAATAGTACAGCTGCAAGAGAAGAAGGTCCATAGTAGTTAGTACAGAAGTTGTGAAGTGCACTATATCAATCATGTTAACCACAAAAAACAAACAGACTTAGCCAGGTTAATGACAGGTTACTACAGAAATGCAAAAGAACTGTAAATTCACTGAAATTCACTGACACACATACAAATTGTTCATCTTGAATTTAGATTTACCTTGTACACTTTATACATAATAATTGTTTTGAGTGCAAGATGATATTATATCCTCTCAACTTTCAAATATTCTTCTGTTCTGTGAAATATTCCTTTTACTACGCCTCCCCATCTTCATGAAATGCGTGATAGGACCAAAACTGGCAAAAGAAAATATTCAAGAAGTGGCATGCTTGGAGTGTGTGAAGGCTCACAGAGCCTGCGAAATGTGATGCTCTGCAATTCTGAAGCTCTTTAATCTAATTCACAGCAAGAATTAGTATGTACACCAAGTTGCTACATCCTGAACTAAATTATACAGAATAAAGCATCGACTTCTGGATGACCTGTCTGACTCAGCCAGCTGTGTAGATATGTTAATCAATGGATAGTTGTTTTTTAATTAGTGGAGAAAAAAATGGTTATAGTTATGGCAAAAGTTGTGTCTTGTTTCATAGCTCATTTCCAGTGATGTCTCAGAGCTTCCTCTAATGTAATGTGTGTAAAGTACATAATCTGTATGGAATTTTTCAACTGGGGTGGTTTCTGCAGTATCACTTTGATTAGATGTGGATGCAAAACCTTACAAAAGAAGCACATAATGCAAATGTTGTAATAGAATTAAACATATACACTTGTATACAAAATTTAATTATTATACAAAATTTAATACACTTACCCCACCCACATGCAATGTTTCTTGATGTGGCCTCTGTGGTCAGCTGGGCTGTAAACATGTATGTATGTTTGTGTGTACCTCCACCCCATGCATTGCACACACACACACACTGCATACAGATGACATGTGTGTACACACATGCACACACTCAATGACTCACACAAACACTACATACAGACGACATGTGTGTGCACAAGTACACACACACACACACACACACACACACACACACACACACACACACACACACAAATGATCACTGAGGTTCAAGGCAGGATCCTTCACAGCTCACTGATGTTCCCACACTGACAGTGTAGACATGCAGTCACAAAATAGTGTATTACAATTAAAAAAATACTGCTGCCACTCAGTACCATTTGTAAACTGTAGCTCTGTCACATTGATTGCTACAACAAATAACTGTTATTAGCAGTTGCTACATATGCCGCATTGAAATTTGTTAAAGGGAGCTAATGAAAGTCAATTGCAGGAAAATGTAAACAACAGAGTTGTCAGCCCTGAGGGTAGTGGGCATTTGGGTCTAAATTTTACATCGCAGTTATTTTGTCGTTGTCAGATAGCCGAAACTGATGAAAAAGTATACTACGGTGGGTTACTGGCAACCGAATGCTAGAAACTTTACAGCCGAAACGTCGAAATCGGGATCCAGCATTTCGAAAACAAACGCAGTCGACACAGTTTCGACAACTTCCGGTTTGACACCAAGTTGGTCACGTCACTTGGGATTTTCGGAGACGGCATCAATTTTCCGTGTGTTTCGAGCAAATTTCCCACGGTTTCAGACCCATGAATGGCACCATCGACTACTCAGTGCTGGAGAACGAAGAGCTCGCTAAACTGGAGTCCGGCTCGAGATCTAACGTGCTATTTAAGCCGTCCAAAAAGATGAAAAAAAGGCGACAACTGGACGCTTTGGTTAGCAACGGCAAAAAGCTTCCTCGTCGGAAGCAGAGCGGGCATGAGCTTCTGCGATCCAGCGACTCGGACTCGTCAGAGGTGGAAGAATTCAGTGTCTTGGAGAGTCAGAGATGGACGAAGAGGTAAGATTTGTTTCTTTTGTCAGTGTTGTCTCCTGTTCTTCTCTGTAAACGTTGTATTCATTCATCATTGCCAACTCTGAACTAGTAACGTAAAAGTACGAGGTAACAGCTGACATACATTTATTACCATACTATGACAGTTCCTGTGTTTGACAGTGGCCTCAATCACTCTATTCCACATGCGCTTTCCAAGTGAAATAGCCACCACAGTGCTGGTTCCTCGCAAATTATCTTAGACGAGTAGAGATTGCATTTTGAAATAATGAAATCATGATTCCCCTCCACACCCCCCTTTTCCCAAGACTTTATTGCACAGATGTTTTCTTCCTGTGTGTCTGTAGCTAGATTATGGATATTTTTAATTATTTTCTCATTTCTGCTATAGTTGAGATAGTGTAGTATTTTAACAGCTCCGCTAGATAGTGTAGTATTTTAACAGCTCCGCTAGAAAACCTCCCAAGTTCCTGCTCACCCCTCCCCATCCCGCCTTCTGTTTTCCTCCTCCCTTTATTACCTCTCCCTGTCTATTGATATTAGTATTGGCCTAAATGTTATTGTGTGCTATCTATTTCTCATTGAGTTAACAACAAACTTGTGCATTTCAATTTCCTGCACTTACATGGTCTCAGTTATCAGTTATCTCATTGTCGCTCTGTAGTCAGTTCTCATTTACATATTTATTAAGTTTGGAATTTGTATGTTGTATCAGACAGTTCATTCAGTAGCCCACTAGTTATGTAGCTGTCCGTCTCAGTATACTCTCAGTATATATATGTATATGGATTTTTTTTTTTTTTTTAATCTCTGCCTCTGTTCTGTGTTTGCCAATTTGTCTGTGTTTGTCGCATTGTCTGCCTCTCTCTCTCTTCCTCATATTTGCTCTTATTAATTGAAAAAAGTTTCCATTTTAAACATCTTTTGTTTTAAAGTTAGTTCAAGTTTAAATTAAAGTAACAATTTCATACCTTTGTGAGTTTGTCTGTCTAAGTGTCTAGGTATTGTCTGCATTAGGTACTGTCCCTAGTGACTATGTCATATGTGTGGTTGTGTGTGAGTGTGTGTGTGAGTGAGACTAAGTGTCACTGTGTGTATGTTTGTATATTATATATATATGGATACATGCATAATTAATTATGGATGTGAATCATCATAATAAAAAATACTTGTGACAACTCAAAAAGTGTATATTGAAACCAAGTGGATACTTAGTTTAACTAAAGATTAAGATACATGTGTGTGCGTGTCAGTGTGTGTGTGTGCGCGCGCATGTGTGTGTGTGTGTGTGTGTGTGTGCTTTATTATATCATTATGGGTGGTGTTGTGTGTGTCAATGTGTATGTACATGTGTGTGTGTGCATGCATGCATGCATCATTGCATGTGTGTATGTGTATCCATGGATACATGTGTACTGTGTCTGTGTGTTACTCACTCACTGTCTTGTGTTTGTCTTTTGAGGCTGTGGTATGTTTGTGTGTGTGAGACTCACTGACTGTCAGACTCAGTGTGTTAGAAAACTAAGCCTAGTCAGCACTTTCAATTTGCTGGTTCTTTTCCTCAGGTGGCCAAGTCCTGGGTGCTGCTCGACGTGCTACACCCTGACATGCATCGTGGTGCTGGCTCTGTGTGTGCTGGCCTGCGGGGCCCTCGTCTGGATGCATCTGCAACTGAAGCACGACTTCAACCAGCTGAAGGACAGAGTGGACCAAGGTCGGCCAGCGAGGAGGCCTGGGATGCTGTTTTGATTATTATGGAATTTGCTGCGCTAAGATAATAGGGTTGGGATGTTTCGGTGTGAAATTTGAGAGATTAAGGATTGTTAAGTGATTGTGTGTGTGTGTGTGGGGGAGGGGGGGGGGGGGTATTATGTGTGTTGTGTATGTATGTGTGTGTGTACATGTATGTGAATGTCACTGTGTGTGTGTTTGTTTTGTGTGTGTGTGTATAGATTACATGTATGTGTATATATATATCACTCGGTGTATGTGTGTTTATGTGTGTGTGTGTGTGTAATTAATGTGTGTGTGTGTAATTAATGTGTGTGTTTATGTATGTGTGTCTGTGTATGTGTGTGTGTCTGTGTGTGTGTGCTGGCCTGTGGGGCCGTCATCTGGATGCATATCTGCAGCTGAAGCACGATTTCAGCCAACTTGACAGAATAGACCTGGGTTTTCAGATGATGCGTTGGTCACTTGGTGTTTGTACATCAAGAATGTTTTACAAATTAGTAATGACACCTCATGGTATGCTTATGTTTAAGCTGTAGATTAGGCTAAATCAGCCTAGTGGTGAAAAACTTGGGTTTCACATCGTATGTGTGTGTGAGCGCGCGTAACACTCTCTTGTTACCATCGCACGAAAAAACAAAAGAGCAGTTTTTAATTATAGATAATAAAAAAAAAAAGTTAATTATTGTTTTAGAGAGTCTAACTCATTCTGTGATTGTGACTACTTTTTTTTATTTTTATTTTTATTTTTTAGTACACTATGATTTGTGATTATCATTTATGGTGACATGTATTGGCAATAAAAGAAAGAAAAAGTTTGAATTTATGGACATTGTTGATAATAAAAAGTGTTTATATTCACAACACCAAATTGTCAACAACAGAAAAGAGTTGGTGTGTGTGCACACGTGCCCATGTGTGTGTGTGTGTGCACGCGCACATGTATGCAAGCTCAGACACATATATCTGTTTTGAAGACAAAACATTTGAACAAAATAGAAAATGTGCTGATGCCTTATGTTTCAGTGGAGAACAAAAACGCAGGCACACCAGGGGCCTTCCAGGATCTTCAGCTCAAGCTGAAGGTGTTGAACAAAACGGTCAGCGGCTTCAAGACGGGCACAAACGGCCTGCAAGATCTCAACAAAAGCATCCTCGCCATGCAGAAACAGGTAGACCATTGCCATCGTGTCCTGTTGATTCATTTGTCTGTTTTTCTGTCTGCGTCTTCCTCAGTCTCTATCCTTCCCACCAAGGCTGATAGGCATACAGAAAGAGTGTGGGTAAAAGTACTTATTCACAAATATCCAGGTAAACTAGGTTGATTGTTTTCTGATTCTAGTGACAGTTATTGAGTCGAACTTCAGTTGAATAAAGTATAGATTGTACATAAGCATACTGAAAGAATTTGTACATACTACTTTTTCACAAATGTAGATTAAAAACAGTTGTTGATTGTGTTCTGACTTTAGTGATAGTAATACCATTATTGAGCCTGACTTATACTGAATAAAGTACAGAATTTACATAAGCATACTGAAGTAATGTGTACAAAAGTACTTATTCACAAACGCAGGTGTTTTTTTTTTAAACTGATTTTAGTTATAGTAATACCACTATCGAGTATGACTTATACTGAATAGAAATAGGGAGGTAATATAGGAGTTTAACGTCCGCACCCACTAAGTGAATCCAACTAAAATTAAAAATGCCATCAATCAGTCGGGATGATTTTTTCTTCTGATTTTAGTGATAATAATACCGCTATTATGTCTGATTTTTACAGAATAAAGTATCAAATTTACGCACACTGAAAAAATGTGCTAAAGTATAGATAAATTTTTCTGATTTTAGTGATAAAGCCATTAATGAGTCGGGTTTATTGAATTATTTGTACCGCGTTTTCAACCTGGCTATGGCCTCAAGCGGTCGGCTGAACTGTAACCGTAATCCAGTAGAATAATGAAGGATGATCTACACTGCTTCAAAGGAGGAGATTCAGGAAGGCTGCAGCTGTGTTCAGCTCGAGTGTTTCCTGATCTCAGCAGCTGATCTGTTTGGGGAAAAACAAAGTTGAATGGTTCAGAGATAGGTGTGTGAATGAAGGCTATTAGTATTACTGAAGTGTTGTGTAACATTACCAAGTAGCTTTGTGTGTGGGTGTACAGTGTGTTTGAGTGTGTGTGTGTGTTTAATGATGTGTAACCTGTTAGTTTGTTATTGCTCTGAATATATTACGTATACCTTGAATAAAGCTTTCAAATATACCAAAGGTATAGTCACCATAAAGGCTTAAAGTACAAGTTGTTTATTTTCTAACATTATTTTGTCACGCATGTGTGAATAAAAATAAAACATGCTATTTTGAAAAGATTGCTCTCTTCAAAGTTGGAGTATGAAAGCTTGAAGGGTGGGATAAAAAATGGAAATACATGCAGAAATCCACCCCCAAGGCTAGGTAGGTAAGTTAGTTGTGAATTTATGTGCTTAGATTGGGGGTGCTGACAAGAGTTGAAAGCCTCTGTAGGAGAGGCAGAGTTCAGTGAAGAAGGCTACATGTTGGTTATGGTGCAGCCCCTTGATTCGTAGGACAGATGACCTTACTGAAACAAGAATCAATATTGTTGATTGTGTCTACCCTGTTGCCTGTGGAGTAGATTGCCTCACTGAATCAAGAATCTAGTGGGTCTGATAGCTCAGTCGCTAGAGCACAGGATTTGGGATCTGGCGATGCGAGTTCAAATCTACCTAAGGGGATTTTTTCCGGGGTTAACATTTGTGCTGACTCCATTTCCTGAAAGTGGTGGCTTGGTATTCTAGCGGTAATGCTCCCAGCTAAAAATTGAAGGGTCATGGGTTCGAATCGTGTTCAGAGCCTAGACCTTTCCCCCATCCACTAGACCAGAGGTGGTGTGGTCTGGGTGCTAGTGTTTTGGATGAGACGATAAACTGAGGTCCTCTGTGCAACATGCATTCAGCGCATGTAAAAGAACCCATGGCAGCAAGAGAGTTGTCCTTGGCAAAGATCTGTAGAAAATCCACCCTGCAAGGCAAATACGCAAAGCAAACAGAAAAAAAGAAAAGAAAAAAAGTGTGGCGCTGCACTGTGGCAATGCGCTCTCTCTAAGGAGAGCAGCCCAAATTTCACGCAGAGAAGGATTGCGTGACTATAAGTATATGCAATACAATATATTACAATACAATACAATACATGTTGGTTGTGTGTATACTGTTGTCTGTGGGACAGATTACCTCACTGAAACAGTTTCACTTTTCAGTTTTTCCAAAGGTGTCACAGCATTAAAAAAAATCCATAACGCTACACCACATCTGCCAAGCAGATGCTTGACCAACGGTATAACCCAACGCACCGCATCAAGCCCCAGGTGCATGCTGGGTATTTTTGTGATTCTGCAACACACCGAACGCTTACATGGATTACGCAATCCTTAACATGCTTACTTGATCTTCTGCATGCGTATTATATACACGGGACCTTGGTTTATAGTGCCATCTGAAGGACTTGGGGGGAAAACGTGAAACAAGACGCTACATGTTGATTGTATACATATACTCTGTTGTTTGTGGGGCAGATTACCTCATTGATGGCAGCAGCTGCAGAACACAAGAAGACTGCCCAGGCCTCGGAGTCTAGCACCAAGGAGAATCTGGCTGTGGCAAAGGTAAGGGTAGGGTCTTGTGGGCACATATATATATGTTTGTTTGTGTCTGTGTTCATTTCTATAGTTCATGAATTCTTCATGTACTGTGGAGCTGTTAAAATCTTGAGTCTTGAGTTTTTAAGTCTTGAGTCTATTGGCTCTGTGTTTGTTTGTGTCTGTGGTCATTTCTATAGTCACGAATTCTTCATGTACTATAAAGCCATTAACATTTTTGAGTTTTTAAGTCTTGAGTCTGTTGGCTCTGTGTTTGTATGTGTCTGTGTTCATTTCTGTGTGAATTGAGTATTGTGACCTGGTTCCTATTGTTGATTTTTTTATTTTATTGTCATTGTAAATGCCTAGGGCTTCTGAACCTTTAGGTCAGGCATACTGAGTGTTCTTGATGATGATGATTGAGGTTATAGGTTGGTTTGTCACTGTGCTGATTATTTGGTTCTGGTATTAGGTGGGGTTTTTTTTTTGCAGTTACAGTAGATTTTTTTCCTCCAAAAATTCCCAGGAAACATTTGTTTCCCTTATGACATTCAAGTCCGATCATTCCACCCAAGATTGTGATTATGTCTTTTTTTCATTGTTAAACCAGAAGAAGTCCGAGAGGACGAAAATTTGTTTCAGGGTGACTTGGGTGTTGGATGGTTATTTGAAGAATTTTTTTCATTTTTAGAAATAATTGTGCATTGCAGTGCAGTCAACATTAGATTGAAAGTATTTATACTTGAAGCAGTTGTTGGTGGTGTTGTGCATTGACCTATGTGTAAATCTGTGTAATGTTGATTTGCAGAGAGTTTTTTTTTTTTTAATTCCATTTTTCACACACAAATAGTTGAAAAAGTGATTCTTAAAGTTTTAACAGATACTTTATATATGTTAACATACTTCAAGATGGGTTTGTGTGTGTGTGTGTCATGCTCATATGCATGTGTGTGTGCGTGTGTGTGTGTGTGTGTGTGTGTGTGTGTGTGTGTGTGTGTGTGTGCGTGCATGACTGCGTGTGCATGATCAGACTGTGGCAGACCTGGGTGCAAATCTTCAGTTGACCCAGACAGCCGTGGAGACATTGAAGACGTCACAGAAAACGTTTGCCACCCAGCTGGAGACCTTGACAAACAGGGTCCTGAAACTGGAGGTTAGTTCCTTGCTATATTTACATACATACATGTATAACTTTTTTTTATTATTTTTTTTTTATTATAGTGTAATGGAAAACACTTCAGGGGCACTTTGCATTACCTGTCTTAAGTTCAAATCTGTCCAGAATCTGTTTACCTACCTATATCATGTGAGTAATCTGTTTACCTACCTATATCATGTAAGTGTGTGAAAGCACAGGTTTGCTTTGTTGTAGATGATGTGCAGTGGTGCATTAAAAAAACACAAAAAAACGCAAAAAAACATAGTGCAAAAGAACATATTTCTGTACTTCAGTAGGTCTCTTTGGAAACACACATGCATGCATGTGCACATGTACACACACACACACATACATTTTTTACTCACACACACACATACTCACACACACAGAGACTCACTCACAAACACACACACACACACACACACCGACATACACACACACACATACACTGTCATGTAAATTTATGTTTTGTTCATCTAGATTTGAAATTCTTTTTTTTTTGGGGGGGGGGGCGTGGCACAAGCTGGTGCACAACAAGAGACTGACAACAATAACCTGATATGGTTCAAACTTCCCGAGAGGCAGTTGTGTAGTCGAGTCAAATATTTAACTGAGCTAGGAGGCCATTTGCCCATGTCAAGGGAACAGTGGGACGGGGTCATGGGATGCAGTAGACAAACACAAAATCCATCAAATGCGATATTGTTATATGTACATATTCAACTGAATGTATGCTTTATGAGGCAGGTGTGTAGTGAACAAGTGATATGAAAATATGAAAACCAGTCCATGCATACAGTACTTGTACTGTTGGCGTTTCACTTAAACCTAACAGTTCAATGATAAGTGTGTGTGTGTGTCTGCATGTGTGTGTGTGTGTCTGCATGTGTGTGAGTGTGTGTCTGCATGTGTGTATGTGTGTGTGTGTGTCTGCATGTGTGTATATGTGTGTTTGAAATATTGTGCAGAAGCCCGGGGGCAGAGAACGAGGATCCTCAGCCTCAAGCTCTCCCCAGCTGCAGGTAAACCCGATGTTCGTGGACATCATCGTCTTCACTCATTCTCCACAAACTGAAAAACTCATTAATGGCTTTGTAAATGTTATTGATAGTAGGATGTCTTATTCACAGCCTTAGTGTTATAAACTTTTCCTTGATGTGATGTCTTATTTACAGCGGCATATATTCAGGGATTAGGTGGCAAAGCTCGCTTGAAGTGCGTTAATTTGCATCCTCGCTGTTCATTGCCGTGGGTCCGGCTCAATCTGTTTTTGGTCCCATCCAGTCCCATTTCCAGCCTTCGTACGGTTACACTGTCTCCCTCCTTCTCTTCTGTCCTTTCTCTGTCTCCCTCCTTCTCTTCTGTCCTTTCTCTGTCTCCCTCTGCCCCTGCACAGGCTTTGCCTGCTATTCCGGCTGCTCCCCCTATCACACTGACTTCTGCACGGAGAGGTTCCATTTTGGTTTTGAATTACATTGTTTGCTTTCTTTGACGTTATTAACAAAATTATGATTTAGGTCATGACTAGCTGTCTTTGTTACAGTTGATGATTTTTTCCAGGCCTGGTGTGTACAAAACCATCTTTTTGTCTTTTTTCCCCCCCAGGAGCTTCTGTCACAGATGAACGCCACCTTCACGCGAAGCGTGGACATGGCCATGTCCAAACTGGATAGGCAGCAGGTAAAGGAATTGTCACTGCATGCACCCAAGGCTTGATCAGCGCGTTGGGTAGTGTTAGTTGGTTAAGCGTCTGCTGGGCAGGTGTGGTGGTGATTATCAATGAAGTGATGATGAAGATGGGGTGGTGGTGGTGAGTGACAGGTATGAATTTGTTCCTCCTTTAATTAAGAAGAATTGAACACATAAATACTTAACGTGTAAGTTGAAATTTGTGTTTCAGTGTATGTTTCTGTAAAACGGGGGGATATTCAAAGAGACATGCATTCCTCATATTCAGAACCCCCAGAGGCAATTCCTGAGTTCTCTGCAAATCTGGGGAGAAAAAATGAAGGGGTGTGTGTGCAGTGTTGTACCTGTGTTTATCTAACACTAATTCAATGTGTTTGCGATAATATACAAGGGATAACATGCAATATGGCAAGGTGTATGCAGTGTATTGGAGGGGGGGGGGGGGGGATTTT
>JAVDPJ010167487.1:0-12056 GCA_034780015.1 Urosalpinx cinerea
CCCCCCCCCCCCCCCCCCCCCCAGGAGAAAACCTAAAAAAAACATTTCAGTTTAACAATCTTAAACACAAATATGGAGACAAACACAGAGAGAGAAAGAGAGGCCAGGGGATGCCGGAGGAAGAAACACTGGGGAAAGCTTGGAAAGGGGAGGTGGTATAGCTTTTCAAACAATGGCCAGAGTGACAGCAAGCAAGTTAATCAGGTTTCCAAGACAAGTAAGACCAAAACCACAATGTTAAGACTCTAAATCAGAGAAATGCACAGGTTACTTGGACAGAAAAGAATATTTTGAAGCACACTTCCTTGCAGGCATGGATGTGAAGATAAACCATGAAGCCTGCACACAGGTGGAACATGCCAACTAGACAAACACTAAGCCTCCTCCCTCTTTTCTAAGGAGAAATAAAAAATACATTAACAAAATTATATTTAAAAAAGAGAAAAACCTGTACAGGCTTATATAACACTGCAGAATGGATTTCCTATGCCTATCCAGGTGTTTAAATCTCACTATCTGGTTCGCAGAATGAAACGGCTAAGAGCATGATACAAAACTGAAAAGTATATTGTCTATACAAACCTTTACTCAGCTAATTTAGCTCCATTCGCCAATATCTCACTGTAGAAGCTACTAACCAATACAATGGTCAGTTCTAGTTCCTTAAAAGTGCCCAGACCCCTCCAATAGGTCCAAACTGCCCTGTTAAGCTCATCTTCAAAGTATCTAAATCAGAGCACTGTGCACTGGCTTTCTGTTGAACAAAGAATAAAATCATGCCTTTGTTTTCACATCATGAAGACACTTCTAATGAATCATTGATTGAATGATTTATTTAATCATTTCATCCAGTTAAGTGAATCCACAATAAAAGAAACTTTTTTTTGTGTGTTTTGTTGTTGTTGCTTTTTGGGGGAGAGAGAAGAATATTTCTTATCTTTATCCAATGAAAGGGAATCTACAATTATTTTTTATTAATTGTGACTAGGCATCATATTAATCAAATATTTTGTTGGATATCACAATGTATTTTTCCTTGAAGACTGTTTAAATATTTTTGTTCAGAATTTTAATGAATTGACCACAGAAGTTTAATGTCACAATGATCTTGTTGAGAAGAATGGCGAGATGAAAATAAAAAACACCAAGATTAAGAATAATTTCATTTGCCAAAAAATATGAGAAAACAAGTTTTTATACAGATGTGATCAACCAACAATAATTTAATGATGATCATTATAAATACGCTCACATTCAAAAGTAAAATGAGTATACTACACAGTATACGCATATATATGTACAAGCATACACATACATGCACATATACACAGAGCACACACACACAATCAGAGCACACATATGCACACAGTTAAATACCTTTCTTCACAGCCATATCTCTGGAGTTAACATTTGTGCTTTCATTCCCTAAAAGTGGTGGCTTGGTGGTCTAGCGGTAATCTAACTGGCTAGAAACTGAAGGGTCATGGGTTCAAATCCCGTTTGGATCCTAGACTTTTCCCCCATCCACAAATATCAGAGGTGGTGTGGCCTAGGTGCTATTCTTTTGGATGTCCCGTGTGCAACATGCATTCAGCACATATAAAAGAACCCATGACAGCAAGAGTTGTCCCTGGTAAAATTCTGTAGAAAATCCACCATGATAGGCACACAAACACACACAGAAGACAGGAAAAACATATAAATATATACAATGCAATATTCTGGCTATTTGTACTATTTAAAAATCAGACTGAACACAAAACTATTTCAAACTTGTTATATCTTAGGCTTGTTATTTACTGAAGGAGGGGTTTATTTATTTTATTTTATTTTTAATATTAAGTTCTTCAAACATAGTTATGGTATATTGTTTTAATTAAAGATATTGACTCGCTGAGTATAGAACAATTTATTTCATCAAAATATCTTGAAAATCAAGGAAGTTTTATCTAAATTTGCAGTTTCCGCCATTCATGTTTTTGCATGGAAAGCCATTTTCAGAAGACCCTATCTTCAAATGATGTAAGCTGGGTGCTTAAAAGAAGAAAAAGAAGCTTATCGTATATATCAAACCAAACAAAAATATTAATTTTTAGCCTTCTGTGTGAATTATCTATTAGACAGTTGCGGTTCAAAATCGTTTAATTCGCAAAGAACGAACTGAAAAAGGACCGTTTCATGGTATTTTAAAACTGCAATAACTTTTGAACCAATGCAGTTAGGAGCTTTTTTTTATTTTTAACTTGTTTCTATTTGAAAGGGCTTTGCTTGCTCGTTTATTTGCTTTTTTCCCCACCTCTATAACCTGTAAAATACAATTTATTACATTTTATGAAAATGCAAAATGGAATAAAAATGTTTAGCTGTTAAAAATTCATAAAATGAAATATTTGATGTACATCTAGTATATTCAAGCACCAATTGCCTTGCACCAATGGCAGGACACTACTTCATGCCTCCAGTCTTGCCACAGATAGCTAGCTTCATCTCTCTGTGACACCTTTGCAGAAGTGGCTGGATTTAAATAAGAAAAAAAATAGATTAACAGTATGGTGGAGAATCAGAACAAATGAACTGTATCACTGATGCTGAGGTGGTCCATAACTTACAGCTCACTACAAACTAAGAAATATGCAGCCATGGTTTGCAAATGTGTCGAATCTTTCCACTGAATTGTTAAACTGAATTAGTATTCTTAAGACACAGTTTACCACTGTATCTATTCAAGTTACAACCCATTCCTGTCATGATCACCATACTCTTGCCTAACTTTATACACAAAAGCAGTGAATGACTTCATGAAAATAAAACAAGATGGCGGATAAAAAGCCACAGACACACATTTGCATAAGTCAAAGAAATCATGAATAAATGTTCCAACTTCGAGAAATATCCTGTCCAAGTATCTAAGGACTTCAAACTGGTCATTTCCACAGGATTCTCAATGTGAGCAGCCAGATAGTATAACAATCTCAGGAAAAACCACAGTAGATATTTCACACCTTATGAAAACCCTACTACAGAAAAAGACTATCATTATAATACTGAAAGAATTAAATGCATACAGTATTAATAAAATAAATATTTTATAAGAAAACAAATTTCGAAACATGCAGAGCACATATCTAGAAAAGTGAGGATCATAGTAGTAGCTGATGTACTATGACAGAACCAAAGTCAAATGAAAATATTAGTTCAATACATCAGAATGAAAACAGAATGTTGAAGGTTTTGACAATGAAAATTGTGGTGAATGATTCCTGTTACCAGTCCCGAGTTCAGTGGTGTCATTCCAACTCATATACTTCAGATCTTTACAAGAGAGCTATTACTACAGGGAAATTTTACTCACCATCCAAGATTTCTCAGAAGGCATGTGCACGTGCCAGTCAGTAAATAAAAGAATTACATGCAATTTAAACTTAGATTTCGTTGTAAAAATTCTAAGCTCAGGATTAATCCCAAATAATTTTTGCTGATGTAAATTGACTGACTTAAACAAAAATTCTAAGTACATATCTGAAGTACATCTCAAATAAAGGTTGAGGACATTCAGAACTCATTTTTGATGCATTATCAGGAACAATTCTCTGGCTCCTAAGTTAGCATCGGTCAATGATAAACAGCAATTTTTTTCTTCCATCTGACCAAGCCTGTCTTGAATTATGTCCCATTATGCTGAGCTTGTATTACATCCCTGTCCTTGAAAAACAAAAAGAATCCTTTGACAGAAAAATATACATGGCAGTGTAAGACTGAGCTCTAACCACATTAGACTGTCAAAAGGCGTGCAAGTGTGTAAGTTTACACATGCTAACACGCTGGTTTTGTATAATCAATGACTTCCAAAAGGTTTAAAATAATTTCGGGGCAGACACACTCACCATGAGGTGTTTCAGTAAAAAAATTCTACTCCAGTTTCACTCACCGACAGAAGAAACAACGAGCTTCAGTGTTGGTAACAGAAATATTACACCGTGCAGTGATAATCATGGAACATGAACACTGTGTGCTCCCTATCCAGATGAATGTGAAGCTGATGGAAATTCTACCTCACTATCTCCTGCTTCGTTGGGCCCTGCCTTGACGGCCTGGTTCCACACTGCCATGCCACCTTCACTCACTCCTCCTCCTCCTCCTCCACTACTGCCTCGCGACCCAAACATGTTGGTAAGGTTGTAATTCAGACCGTTGGGATTGGGATACATCTGT
This sequence comes from Urosalpinx cinerea, assembly GCA_034780015.1. Taxonomy (NCBI): domain Eukaryota; kingdom Metazoa; phylum Mollusca; class Gastropoda; order Neogastropoda; family Muricidae; genus Urosalpinx; species Urosalpinx cinerea. Next base: position 4,213 of record JAVDPJ010167487.1, read on the forward strand.
GGCATCATCATCTGAGGGTTCTGCAAAGGCCATTGCAGGACCAGGTAGGTAAAACGACTACTTTTGTGTCTTTTGAGTTTTCATGAAACCTGCGACTTCTGTAATGAGTTACCACTTAAACCTCCTTTCACATGGATGTCACCAACACACAGTCCATAAGGTTTAACAGCTCTTCTTTGCAAAGCTTAGTTTCCATTTCATTGCCAGTTTAATTTCTGGAAAGGTGTTTGTTTCGTTATGAAGTCACAGCTTTCATTCTCCCTCACTAGACAGATTGTTAATGTTGCTACAAATCTACCATGCAAGCACTAACTAAATATCCTCAATAGCAAATATTAGAAGTATATTACCTGGATAATAAAATGAAACTGTAACATATTCTAAGGCATCGGTGTATCATGAAGACAATGTCTTATGAAGACAGTTTGTCCAATCTGGGACACACTTCCTCTGACAAACACATCCCAGCTCCTTCTAAACAGAAAACTATTATAAAAGTGGTATAAGTCTTCAAGACAGAAGAAGCACCCATCTTCCCTTTAATTTTAGATAATTATTTGTTCAATACTAATCTACCATCAAACTTTTGTAATTTTCATGTGTCACCACATTTGGTGGTTGTACGTCTCCAAAAGTTGCTATCAAAAGTGCCTCTACGGCTTGGACATATTCAGAAATTACAGAGAAACCTCCCATGTCTGAATAACACATTTTTTTCTCACACTGTCTACCACGGTATATAGATTTGAAAAAAATGTTCAAACCTTTCCACTTATTTGTGAGTGAAAATCCACAATGAAGTGCATAACTGTAACACTGTTGATGCTTGGATCTTCAGACTTGCCCCTTTTTTCCTGCGGTGTTTTCTTCTTGTGTGTGTGTGTGGATTTTTGTCAGTTTTTCTGATTTGTCCTTTTTCATCCTCCTTTACTCTGGTACCATCTTTTATGCATGTACCTGATAACTTTCTTCAACCAGCTTTGACAACTATAAAGTGGTATATTTTAGCGGTCATCAGCTGTTCTGAATGTATTGAACTTTCATTAGGCAACAGCCTACATCACCAGTTCCCACTATACTGAACACACACATAAGATTAAGAATCAACTTACTTCAAATCTTCAAAGAGATAGGCATCTATTTACAGCTGCTTTAAATACTGCGCACTTCTCAACATGCTGTCCTAGCTTTTCACCCACAACCAAAATGTTAGTCATTTAGTACATAGTTAGAAGATTCAATTTCATGCTGAAGTTACATGCATCATATTTTAGCACACACAACTGGCCATTAGTCAAGCAAACTATATGTACATGGATACATCTTTTTCTTTTCTACATTTAACAAGAAAGAAAAAAAGAAAAAGCAAAGAGTTGAAACCATTCTCACCTGCAAAGTGGGATCGACTGGTGGGTCCATACCAGCCGGAGGGAAGGATTCGTGGAAAGCGCTGATCCCCTCAGAAGACGGTGCTGGATTCTCCCGCTGGCTGAGAGTGTAGGCCATGTTGCTGCCCGTCACCACAGACGATGTCATCACAGACGTGGGCATGGCAGCTGCTGTCATTTGCGGAGAGGTTGCTGGCAGCCAGTCTTTTTCTTTCAACAAAGAAGGCCACAGGCTTAGGTTGGTTGGTTAGTTAGGGTTTTACGTCCGCACCCACTAAGTGATTTGGCAGACGATTAGCCACAGGCTTATGTTGTATGGGTGATTCTTATACTCTGTTAGTGTAAGTGATTTACAACCACACCAACTACACACTAGTTTCAAATCATACCCTCTCACTGATCATCATGTGTGTGCAGACATGCATACACCGAAATCTTACTTGGGAATATTATGTATCTCTCTCCCTCTCTAAATCACACACACGCACACACAAACATGCTAAGCGTCAACTTGAACTAACACTACACACACACAACAGCCCGGAATAATCCCTTTCTATAACCACCTATCACACACACAACAGCCCGGAATAATCCCTTTCTATAACCACCTATCAACTCAACACATACAATTCAAATCTTAAGATCATTTCATTAGTAGTTTTAGCTTTCTGTTCAGTTTTCTGAGTAAATACACGTTTAAACTGTAGCTGTACCATTAACTGTTGAATTTCTACTTTCACTCTCACTCCCAGGTTGTGTCCCCAGAATCCCTCACACATAACATGAAAAGTTGTCATACCTGTGGCACCCCACATCATCTTGTTGAAGTCCCCTGGACCACCTAGAGCTGGATCTGTGAGTGGCAGTTTGCGCTGAGCCGCCCTCTCCCCCCCAATGGGCCTCAGCACTTTCCTGTCATCCGGTGTCTGCTTGCCCTCTGATAATGGAGGTGTGCACGGAGGCATGGGAGACCCAATGTTGCTGGGGCGTACTGGCGTTGTTGGCGCAGAATCTGGAAACAAATTGTTTGGGGTTTAACATAAAAGGCCTGAAACATTGAGGGGGGCAGGGCAAATAAACTGGTTACATAATCAATCTGACTTTATATTCATCATTTTCAAGCCGAAGATTGTTTGACAGGTTTCACCAGTGAAAGCAGAACACTATCAGTTTTTTCAATGCCCAATGGGCCTCTTCTGGTAGCAAATGCTCAGTCAGAAACCCCTGCAACCAACCTTAACTCCAGCCCCCTTATCTGCCACTGAAGAGATTAATATTTTCAACTCCCGAACTCTCCTCTAATATGTTGAAGACTAAAGAAGCTTTGGAGAAATGGATCAATCCAAAAGGACTTAAACAGCTAAAAAGACATTAATCCTGAAAGAAAGAATTTAATTTGTGTGACAGAGATCCACCTACGTTAAATTTTGACAATGGCTGTAGGCAGAGACCACATAAGGCGAAAACTAACAAACTATATGAAATACTGTCTCACCTGGCATGCATGGAGCGCTGTTGGGGCGATGCTGGCCTGGCATAGGGGAGACATTGCGGGGCAAGCTAGGCCCGGGCATGTACGAGGGCATATGACCGGGGCCAGCGGGCCCGGGGCTGGGGCCTGGACCCATCCCAGGGCCAGCAGGCCCGGGACTGGGGCCTGGACCCATCCCAGGGCCAGCATCGGGGTTCAAATGAGGTCCTCCAGGAGCAGAGTTCCTTGCAGGTCCGGGACTCCCGGATCGGTTCTGGCTGTAGAGGCGATGCAGGTTGCAGTAAATCTCCAAGTTCTCCTGCATGGTGCCAAACAAGTTCATGCCCAGCGCCTGCTGCAACACTGCGGGTGGCATGCTCCTCATGTAGTTGTAGGCCCACTGCATGTAGGGGTGATTGAATGAAAATCCAGCGTTGACGCCGTTGTTTCCCCCTCCCTCCCCTCGTCCTGCTCCAGCTCCACTGCTGAAATTGGTATTGGCATCTCCGCCGTTTCTCCCATCCCCCATCTGAGGCGGGAAACCATTCACCATATCCCCCGGACCAGTCCCTCCTGAACCAGTGGCCTGGAAATCTGGAGCATTGGGATTCAGTGTGCTCTTGATTTCAGGGAGGGTCATGGGCTGATGAGGAGTGCTGTACTCCTCTTTCTGATCTGGCAAGGGGCCTGGACCTTGAAACACAGCCTGCTGGTGGAAGAAGCTGGGGTGAGGATTTGGAAAGCTCCCTGGATGTAAAGGACCTGTAAAAGGCATGTGGGGTGCCATGTGACCGCCATCCCCTGCAGGGTTGGGTAAGCCAGGCATGATGGGCATTCCTGAAGGCGCTGGCATGGGAGGGCCTCTGCTGGGTGCCTTGAAGTCGTCTGGATGCTCAGGGCTTCCCACAGGCCCAGGGTAAGGAAGCGATGATCCCACTGGTGCGTGGTCAGTTCTGACCTGAGGAGATGCAGTACCAATGCCAGCCTTGTAGCCTGGTGCCTTGGTGGGGTCGTTGGGGGCCAGTGCTGGGGAGCCTGGAGCCGCCTGTGCACTGTGTGAACTCGGCTGAGTTGGAACAACTCCTGCAGCAGCCACACTGGCAAAATCTTCTTTCTTGGAGAGAATAGGCGTTGGTGAGGAGTTGTTCCACAGTTGGAAGGTGGAAAAATTTGCAGATGATGCAATTCCGCTACTGGATGTGACACCCGGGCTGCTCAGACTGGAAATGTGGCTTGACACGATGGGGAGGGGCTGGGGGTCTGCTCGCACAGTTCCTGTCGCTTGTCTCTGAAGCAAACGTACGTTGCTCGGGGCAGGTCGACTTGGCTTCTGACCCACCACCCCGGCAGTGGAAGGTGGCATGGTCTGCTGGCGCAATTCAGAGCCGGGGCGTCCCAGGGCACTGTTTGCCTTCTGGTTGTTGGCTGCGGTTCCTGAAGTCAGGGGTACTGCAGCACTGGTGGACATCCCCTGACGGCGCACATCCACCGGGGCCGGACGCCCTACAACTTTGGCATCTAAACTAGGTGCTGGGGCCGAGGAGCTGTGGGGAACCAGACTGGGTGGCAGCTGTTTCTGTGGGCTGCGTCTTGGAGAGGCAGGACCTCCAGAGCCAGGAACTGGATTCTGCCATGCATTGGTGGGTGCCTGTCCAACACTCGCTCCACCCGACCGCCCGTTGACAGTGGAGCTACTGCCACCAGGCTGACGACTGGATCCTGACTTGCTCATGTTAGACTTCTGGCTGATGCTGTTTGCAGACTGGCTGTTTGTGGTTGGAACCGTGAACATTCCAATGGCAAAGTCGCCTATAGTGACAGGGGTCTGCTGGGTTTTCTCCACTGGCTTGCCCTTGACGCGAGCTATTATCTCAGACAGATCCTTTTCTGGCTCCTGGACCAGTGTGTTGATCATTGCATGAGCCATCCGTGTTGCTTCAGCTGACCCTCTGAAAACAAAATTTTGACGACAGTTAAGAGCTGCAGAGTACCAGGAATTACTGGTAACATGTCACTGTTTTTGAGATCAGCACAAATAAAAACAAAACAAAAACAAGCCATCGTGACAGGTAGTCAGTATGCAATGCAATACACATGAACCGATCTTATAATGCTGGAATAAGAGCAATGCCTGACATGATCTCATTTGTGATGTAGAGTTAACACTTTTCCCTAGGATTCCCAATCTACACAGTACAATGTCGAAGATCGTTTTGTTCCTCCTTCACTCAGTTGAACACAAAACTTCAAGGATTGTTCTCTTGTCATGTCCCCATCACTTTTGTTCAGATATTTTCAACAGTTAAATAGATCACTGGAGGCCTGGAATATTTATGCAAGACTTTTAACCTCTGTATCTTTTCACACTGCCTCTAATATTCTATTCAGCCCATAGCCCTGTTGACCATAAACACATCAGAGCTGCCACCTTACTGAAAATTAAAAAAATTAAAATTGTGCAACTATTTTCAAATTAAAATCTCAAAGTTAAAACAATCCATTCAGTTGTTTGTCTGATCAACACCCAAGCAAGCCAACCACAAGGACTATACCAAGCTAGACATCACATAAAAAAAATGCTTTCATACTTTTTTTTTTTTTAATGAAAAGAAAAAAAGTTATAGGTGAATAGAGATAAAACATGGAAGAACAATACAGGGTAGGGTGACAAAGGGAGAGGAGATGTAGGCAGGTAGGTCAGAAAGTGGTTAAGAGAATAGGCTCACTTGATGGTGATGACGCGGTCCACAACTCCTTTCTGCGACTTCTCAATGTCCACATGGGCACCAGAAGTTTCCCGTATGCTGTTGATATTGCACCCTCCACGGCCTATCACCCGGCTAATAACACTGGCGGGCACGATCACCTTTTTGGACCTGCAATGACAGCATTCATCAGATGCTGTTCCGGGTATGTTGACCATTTTGGACCTGCAATTACTGCATTCATCGCCAGCGGGGCCATGGGCTACATCGGGGGTCTTTTTGGATGACCTGCACATGTTACAACAGGTGCACGATGATTTGACATGCAATGAATGGTTCTACAAGGACAATTTATATCAGGTGATAACCCTGTTGCGCATCAGTACCAGTGAAGAAAAATATACATGGATATTAAGAACACTGGAAGTATGCTACAACAGATACAGAAACAGAATAACACTACCACCAATGCACTTAAACATTCAGAACATTTCCATCCAATAGTCAGTATGATCATTATTATACAATATTTGCTTTGAAAACAACACAGTCATTACTGGTACTAAATAAGTAATATCTACATTACATTCACATGATCAACTGAATTAAACAGCAACTAAAAATAAACCATGACAAACAAACAAAAAGTATTAAAAAAAAAAATCACAATAAGCAAGGGAGAACAAAAAAACTGAAAGACACTGAAACTGGAGAGAGAGAGAAAGCGTGAAAACAAATTTTACCTTTGAGAGCACAGAGATAAGCAACATAATAAGAAAAGAATCTTAAAGATGTATCTTTGGAAATAACATAAATGCCAGAGTTCAAACAAAAAGAACTGAACTGAGAAAATGAAGAACACGTGAAGGGCTATCTAGTAACCCAAAAAGACCAAACTGAACATCAAACTGAAAACCTATGACATTTACAGATCTGAACCAACTTGGAAAACTGTCCTGTCCCAAATATCTGACGACTGCAAACTGGCAGTTTCCACAGGATTCTCAATCTGAAGTGGCCAGATAGTATTAACAAATTAAGAGGATGAGCATGGGAAATGCAGAAAATTCTCAGAAGAAACTGGCAATAGATATGTCACACCTTGTAAAAACCCTCCTACATCAACTGACGAGCCCTCATAAAGAAAGGGGCAGATCAAAGAACACCTGGCAGTGAGATACTGAGACAGAACTGAGGAGTAAATACACACAGACTGAATCTGCGTCAACTGGCCCAGAACACAGTAAGATGGAAAGCTGTTGTCAATGGCCTATGTTTTGTATTTGCCCAAGTGAAGTACCTTTAAAAGTAGGGGCATTTAAATATTTAGCTTCACCTACAGAATCATCAATGCACACATTACATTCTTCTCTTGGCAAACTTTCTGTTAATGACAACAAAAAAACCAACCCTAAGATTTAAAAGATTTTTCTGTCTTTCAAATCACACTTTACATTACTTGCTTTCTGCTTTATCATTCATTACTATTCTAATAATAATAACTAGTATTTCTTCGTAACTTCTGTTGAAGCTGCTGCTAAGACTTCATAAATATTATTGTAATTAAAAAATAAACAGATTTAAAAAAAAAATGGTGGATGGGCTTTCATTCAGCACAGGCATCCCTTTTCACTTCAACATTTCAGTTAACCATGACTTACATCCAATATTTCTACATTTTTCCAATCATACTTTTTGGGGACATGCACTGTCCCATCTCTGACAGAAAACCAATCTCCTCTAGTTAAAAAGTAAGAATGCAAACTATTTCTTCAACAACAACAAAACCACCAAAATAAACCAACCAAACAACCCATATATAAGGGTTGCTCACTTTCAAATTGATTCTTCAAATTCCAATCAATGCAAAAAATGTTAATGAACGAAAACTCTATTGATGCCTTTCCTATGCATCAGCAAACTTCAAAGTCCTTAGCAAAGAGGGATGACCCTGGCCTACAAAGACTGGGGAATTGATGGAGGCCTACTGTCAATGACAACACTATCTGTGGGTCGTCACATACACTGTGTACACCGAACACTGTGACACCTCCTTGGGCCAAACAAAGAACAAAGAACTATACATACACAAGCATTAATTGTGTTTTCTTCGAACTTTATTTCTGTTAAAATCCTAACCAGAAATGAACACACATAACTTAAAAAAAAAATTTTTTTTTACATAGACAGATTTTTTTAACAGCATAGATTTTGGACAGATCGTTTCACTTTTCCCCAGCCATTAACAACAAAATATTTTAAATACAATTCAGAGAG
>JAVDPJ010168594.1:0-12052 GCA_034780015.1 Urosalpinx cinerea
GTCAGCACAAATGTTAACTCCGGGAAAATATCCCCCTAGGCAGATTCGAACTCGTGTCGTCAGATCACAAATCATGCCTCTACCGACTGAGTCATCTGCCCCCTGCCATTGAACCATGACTGAAAGGTTGCCTTGCTGTTATAACCATTAGTCTGACATGGTAAAGTATTTGATGCCAATAATGATTTACAATATTTTGGACTGACTAGTTCAAGGAGGTCAAAAACAACAGACACAATATCTTCACTTACTTTGTTATCCATGCCACATTTATCAGGTCCAAACATGATGGTGTAGGGACTCTTGTCGTTGAAGGCTTTCTGTAACAACCAACATCAGCTGTACCAAACTAAACAAAGCAAAAACAAAAAGACATATCATTCCACCATTTCATTCTTTAGGGCTTCATGTCAATTATCATTTGAAATGTAAGGGTTTTCACACCCCCAAGTCAAAGTTTTGGGGATTTTCATGTCTTCATACCCTCTGCAGAAAAAAAAAATTCTTCTGGCAGTATACATCATTTAAAACTACATATGATTGTATTTTGTGTGTGTGTGTATTTTGTCTCTGTCTTGTCACACTGTTTAGTAATGAAGGGTTTGGGTTTCAGGTGTTAGGTGGGGGGTTTTTGTCTCTGTCTTGTCACACTAGTAATGAAGGGTTTGGGTTTCAGGTGTTAGGTGGGGGGTTTTGGTGGTTTTTTCTTTTTTGTTTTAGTTTGGTTTTTTCTTGGGGTGGCAGGGTGGGTGGGTTCTTCAACATTTTAATTATGGCTTATTATGCATATCAGGTAATGAAATTTGTGATGTTCCACATATATTTAGATCTGTATAGGAGCTGTTTGCACTGTGCACATTTTGGAATTTGAAGAGTTCAACGTCAGCCACTGAATGTATGGTATGGTTGCATGGTATGGCATGGCATGGCATGGCATGGCATGGCATGGCATGGCATGGCATGGCATGGCATGGCATGTCATGTCATGTCATGTCATGTCATGGTATGGTATGGTATGGTATGGTATGGTATATGATATGGTATGGTATGGTTCTTTGTTTGGCCCAAGCAGGTGTCACAGTGTTTGGAAGGTTCCATATACACTACACCACACCTGCTGGCAGGTGCTTTATCAACTGCATAACCCAATAAATAAATTATTGTACTGTAGCAACATGTTTTCTCTGTGTGAATGTCAACCATAGCAGTTGGGAAACTTTCACTGTTTGTCATTTCTGTTTTTGTCAAGTGAGTTCTCACTGTTTTGTCAGTCTCCTCTGGTTGTGTATCTGATGTTCTAATTGTGATAGAAGCATTCTATCTTGTTTCAGTTTGTTTTTTTTTGCCTTAAGCTGACTTCCATTCTGATTCAGTCCTTCAGATTTCACTCCTGCCATGTTGACCACTGAAAACATCTCAAGCACTATGGTCCAGTCAAAACATTGCTTCTGACAAACTATGAACGGCCTTTGCCGATTGGCTTACAGATGAATTAATATATATGTAAAGAGAAAGCACTCTTCACAGAATCCCGACTCCTGTGCATTTTAGCTAATGCACAATCAGCCCCTTCGATTTTTTTAATTTAAAATCATGAAATAAAACAAGACCCCTTTTTGTAAAATCAGTATGTATTCATACTCTTCAATACACGTTCATACCATTGTGCTTTATTCTTGTGCAAGATTTTTTTTATTTCAATCCATGATTTACCCTCTGTTGTATGTGATGTGAAAGTTGAAACCCTGATATAGACTCTGTCACAACACCCCAGCTCTAATTTTCTAACACAACTGCACAACAGCTCACTTTTACAAGTATTTTTTGCCATAAACCCTGTTCAAAAATTGTATAAAATATGCACATTTTTATTTTCCAAAAAATATTTCACATTTACTGTGAGGATGCACAAAGACACACACACACACAAATTTGAACATGCTACTATTGGAAAATAACATTTTATCCCCCTTAGACTGCAAAGACAAAGTGTGTAAAACGAAAGTGTGTAACTAGACATGTAAGACAATGCAGTGATGACATTGTTCCTCTCAGGTCAGATCCATGCTGCCTTACCAGGTTAACATTTGGATCTTTGGACAGCAGCTTGATGTACGCTCCACCACAATCCAAGCCATTTTGGAATCGAACCTCATACCTTGAAGGAAAAACCAACACACACACACACACACACACACACACACACACACACACACAATGAGGTTGCAAGCATGCAAGGATGCACATGTGTACACATGCACGCACACACACACACACACACACACACACACACACACACACACACAATTTCTCAAAAGGCAAGATGCTCAGTGTACCAGAACACTATTTTTAAATATTTTAATTAAAGAATAACGTTTCAGTGCTTTCACATGGCACTGAAAAGCTTATTTGTCCACAAAAAAAGGGAAAAACTGTTATAACAATATATAATGTGGGTAAATCACTAAATGAATAGGCACATCTTAATCTACACTTGTAAAATTCCACGGCACAAATAAGTCCTTTGGTAGAATTTGTACATACTAATCAAGCTCAGTACGACTGGACCTATGGGCTCATCTAAAATAAAAAATGACTCATCTGGGGATGAAAAAAAAATAGAGGAAATAGATTATTATAGCAGTTTTTCTTAGCCAAACACAAATTGCACGCCATTTTGAGTTACAGAAGCACAATAAAGTTGCTCTGCCTTCCTTCTAAATAAAATGTTTAAAAGTTTCTTTTTTCTTGGTGGGAGTGAGCAGATGGGGTGTTTTTCCATGGGTCCTGTAACAGACTACATGAATACACACAGTGACACACACGCACACATAATCACATGCAACTGTGTAAACACATTAACACTGCACATATGCACAGACTTGCAAACCAACCTATTTTCCAAGAAAGGTACACATCCATATGGATAAAACAAAATGGGGCCAAATTCATACTTACTGCACGACCAATGGCTTGCCCTTGAATTCAAAAGGTTTATCCAACTCACAAGCCACAGCATGGTGCTTGGCCTTGGACTGAAATAAGATGGCAAGTATTTGGCATGATCATGGACAAAAGTGGATTACCTCACAGATTTGGTTTAGAATATATAAGGGATATTCTGGTTGGTGACATATATAGGAAAAACTGAAAGCTACAGACATTCATCTTCCTTCAAGTAGTGTTGCATCAAATTTTACATCGTGAACGGACATCAATTTTTTTTTTTTTCAGTTACAAATACGGCTAAATCGGGACAGTAGCAGCCTTGTTTACCTTCTTCGAGACTTAAGTGTAATATGGCAAGCTGAAATGTGTAATCTGAAGGTGAAAAGTGTAATGTCAGAGCAAAGCATCATTAGTCCAGCATTTAACATAACTGATTTATAAAGAATTTTTTTTAAACTCTCACTAATAACATATCAGAAAATATCAATTATCAATACACTGGAAGTATTAACTCACCAGTGTCAATGAAACTGAGATGAAACTGAGAAAGGACTGATTCAAAGATTCTGACTGGCAATGCAACTCTTGAATTCTCTTCAGAAAAAGCTCTAAGTATTCATATGTTCACAGGATATGTTTCAGTTTTTAAAAAAGAAAAGAAAAGAAAAAGAAAAAGAAAAAAAAGAAACAAGTCCTAATTTACATCAATGCATTAGCATAAGTTATATAAAATGTGTCATTTTTCTTAACGAAATGCTCATAAAGATTCTTATCTTATGCTATTTTACATTTCTTTATAATCCATATCCACCCAAAGCATTTAACAAACAAACAAACAAAAAGTAAAAGTAAATAGATAAATAATGAAATAAATACAGAAAGAACCCTTACTTATTTATTTATCTGCAGGAAAATGTTTGAAGTCCTGACTCTGAGCTACGGGCTGTTTCAGTTTTACTGTGTGCTGGGCACTTTAAGGATTGCATTTAAACTATTTTCACTCTTTAACACAGCAAGATGTAAGATGTGGGGTTGACATGGATATCACCAGAGCTTCAGATAGTTGGTGTGCCCGCGACGCTGACACGTATTTTCTCAAAATGACGCAAGGTTTCATGGCATGGTGCGCCCCCAGAGTGCACGCCGAGTTCGACGAAACTTTCACCGTGTCTGGCACTGTCGCGATCGTCTGTGTTGATTAGAAGCCACATCGTGAATCCAGTGATGTTGAAATCAGCAAAGATCAGCAGTTTTTCATGGAAAATGAAAATAGTAACTGAAGAAATTTGCAACGGAAGTTTTTTAAACGAAGTGAATGGCATCATGGATCGAAGATTCTGACGTTTTTCAAGGCAAAGTGAAAGTGAAGAACGATGTCCACCATTTTGGATTTCAGTTGTCAGGGATCGACTGCCCTCAAAATACTAAGTTTTGGCAAAAGCAACGGCATATTTGCAACTCCGCTAAAATCGACTTTTAATAATTCTATTTCATTATATTAGATTATTTAGATGCTGTTCTCTTGAAATCTTTTGTTGACAAATCGATCATCAAATATTTTATATTCACGCTGTGGACGTATTTTCACTCACACAAAACAGTTCAAAACTCGGAACTAGATAAAAGTAGTAGATTTTACATTTACACCCAGAGAAGATAATCTATCGCTTGGTGTAGTTTGAGATCAATCTTGATTTACATTTTGAAAACTTTACACTCTACCCAATCCCTTCGCTGTGAGTGTGACTAGCTTCATATTTTAGGCCAGTTATTTTCAAGAGATGCCTTTCTCATGGCATGGACTGATGGAAGATGAAATGCAGCTGATACGTCAGATACCTCTTCACCAAAATTCAGAGGCAACACTTATAAACACATCCATGTGAGGGAAAAATTCATGAATAAATTAAACTTAATGGCGACTAACCGTGTTCCAGGAAACATAGTTTGAACACACACACACTCACATGAATGCGCTTGTTTGCACTAAACCCACACGGGGGAATTACCGACCCATTATTTTGAAAATTTCTCTGGCCAGGGGTCATCTGACCCATGAAGTCTGAAAACAATCTGAAGCTCTGTATCACTGGACTCAGAAATGATTAATCAATACATTAACGTAAAAAAACAAAAGCAAAATAAATAAAGTTTTTCAAACAGAGGCACAGAGGGCCCTTCCATGAAACATCTTCATTATTTTCTTATCTTTCACCTGATAAAGAAATAATTCCATGTTTGGTATATTTTCGTTATATCCCAGCTCAAGCTCAAGCTGGGATATAATGAAAATGTACCAAACACGTGAAACCTGCACCCCCCAGAAAACTCCACTGTAACTTTTGATTCCAGTGAATGCCCAATGGTGAAGTTGAGCATGGCCGATGGTTGCAACGTATCTCGTCAATTCATCAACCAAACACTTCAAGAGCATAGCATCTAATAAAAGTCGACTAAAAAACGACTTTAGAGTTTGGTGGCATGTAATCAGCTAATCGTGCAGTTTTCTGATCGCTGTATAACAGTGCATTCACACACGTCTTTTTTTTTCGCTGCGTATCATCGTCCAGTGCAAAACGACGGTCAACAAAGGCATTCACTTGATAAAACACTATCTTGTCTTAAAATTATGCTGAAAAATTTTCACTAGTGGACCCGCATCGATTTTTCACGGGGGAGTGGGAGGCGGGTTCCTTAACTGAGTGAAGTGAAGTGAGTGAAGGCACTGTTACCCTGGAATCGACTGAGTCATCAGTCTTAACGCTCAATGCCTATCGAAGCAGAGGAAACTGAGAAAGGTGTAACTTCGGCGATTTCTAAAGCGGAATTTTGAGTAGCAAGCGTAATGAGTGGAATGCAGCCTTCAAAAGTGTAATTTATTGCAGTAGGCGTGTCTGCATCTATGCAGCTTATTATTTGTAACTTTCCTAAATGTCCCATAAAGGACACTGGACAGTTTCACTTGTTTATTCATGCAATTTTACTGGATAGGGAAAACAATAATCTTTTAGACACAAAGAACTGCAAAGTACCAACCTTCATAATCAGTCCAAAATCACCATCAATCGGGTTAGATTTGGGTTCCGCTACTTCCCATTTTCCTGCAACAAACAAAACACGATAAAACCACAAAAGAATACTGATTAACCCCTTGACTGCCAGGAGTTAATGCCCTTTTCAACTTCTGTCTGCCAGAAGTAAAACTAAATTTTCAACTAAAGCAGAATTTTCAACTAAAAGGAGTAAAGCTCTATTTTCAATAAAACCCCTCTGCCGTGAAAACTACTTACTCTTGGAGAAATAATCAACCTTTCAGCATGTTTTACAGGCAGTTCTGATATGAAAACCATGGTATATTGACTTCAAACACAGTCTGGGTTGAAGAAAACTCAAGTGCCATACTCCCCACATTGGTCACTCCCCAATGACCGCCTCAAAATGAACACATCCTAAGAGTAACAAGTCAGGACTGATGAGGCAAATCTATGATCCTCGACCCATCTTTTTTGATAATCAACTTTGCTTATAACTGCCAGCTTACAGTTTGTTTTCACCCTTCAAATTCAGGCCTAAAAAGTACATGTATCCTATAGCACTAATACACCCAAGAATGTATAATTATATCCCATTATGATAATATTGTTATTTTTGCAAGCATCACTTGAAAGGATCAATTAGTCAGCAAATATCAAATAAAGTCACCAGATCTTACAGTGTTAATTCTAGGATTTCAAAAAAGGGGCACAGGGGCCCCCTAAATTGAAAAATAGGGGGAATTTGGCCCCCACCCCCAAAAAAAAGAAAAGAAAAAAAAGGGAGTGCATGTTTACTGCGCACGTTGCACAGTTTGGTAATTTTATGCCTTGTATCCTATACCGTTAATTACGCAAACATACACAGACATAAGCATGCACATGCACAGCTGATGTATACCTCACAAGAATCACTCTCAAACATGTTCTGGTTTGTCGATAGTACAATGATCATGATCCCTCCATTGTGAAAGCACTTCGCTTTTTTTTTTTCGTTGGTTTTTTTTTAAATGCACAAGACCACATGCTATCATCTGCCTTCTGCAATCACGGCACTTAATGAAGCAGTTCATCATAGCCTTTCGGAAACTATTTTTCGTTTCTAGCGACTCCGAAGTTCATTGCTGGCGCACTCGCTACTTTTGAAATTTATTTTGGCAAACTTCATTCCAGTAGCTATCTCCGTCCAAGTCGTATCGCTTTCCATGTATTTATATAAGTATTTGCGTCACTTTCTTTAGCAAAACTCGCATCGCTACAAGGTTTTTTGGCAGAAGACATGAATGCAACCGAAAACGGCGTCAACTTGCTCATTCTGACTGTAGATGATCGTGGTAGTTTCCCTAAACAATATGGCTGCCCATCTCGAAGGTTGGAGCGGAAGCGGTATCAGAAAAGTAAACATTTCGTGATTGGTCAAAGCTGGAGCTCTCTGCCAATCATAATCATCGGCAGAAATCACGCTTTGCTAGGCAGTGAGTAGGCTTAGACTATACGCATGACAGCTGTGATGCCGCACTCTTCGTCCAAATAAGCGGTCTTTATTTAATTTTTTTGCGGCGGATGGGGCGCACTGCTTGAAATTTTTTGCAGCCTAATGTTAAAATTAGCGGTAATCCCGCAATTCCGCACCCTAGAATCAACACTGTAAGCAGTTTCACCGCTGTATTTGTTTGTCCGTTTCTTTGTTCGATTCTTTATTTCTTGTTCTCTCCTTTCTTTCAGAAGAAAAGAAAAGGACACATGATACTAACCGGTTGAAGCGCTGGATTTCATGAGCCCCGTAGAGGCGCTCTTGGCGGAGGAGAGACAGCTGACGGAGGCGCTTCCAGGCCTCGTTGACCTCGTCCTGCTTCTGGCGGATGGTCTCCTCCTCTGGGTGGCCATCGCTGATGAGGTGTTCCGCCAGCGTATTCACCTCCGACACCTTGTCCTCATGGTTTTGCAGGTCCTGTACAGGTGAGGTATATACTTTATTGTCACGGAAGATTTTCTCTGCATGATTTTTTTTATCGTCTAATATCACAGATGTGAAAAGACGTAAAAAGAAAGTACTACTACTGCATGATTTTTGTTTGTTATTCAATATGTTTAGTCGTCGTATTATTATTGAATACGTTTCACAGTGGCATTTTCAGTGCCATTCTAGAGTAACTTAGTTGAGAGACCAGTGCGCTAATTTTAGCTACTTAGTTGCTTTACCACACCACCCGTCTGTCTCAGGAATGGTATAGGCTTATAGAAGGGGAAAGAGTTTCTCAGCAGTAGGTGAGCTATTTATAGCTGTTAACTAAGATTCTCTGGCCAGGCGCACTGTGGTTTAGTCATATTAATGAAGATTCTCATCTGCAGTTTGTTAAAATTGTCCTTGTTTCCCCCAAAATTTCAAAATTCTATATATCTTATAATTTCCACATTCAGTATTTCTGTCCATTTTTAACATTTTTTTTTTTATTATTATTGTTTGACATCACCAATCATTTGTAGTAAGTTTTTAACCCTTTATATACACTGTGAATGATTCGAAATGCACACAATGTGCCTTCATCATTGCATATGCTATTTCCTATTTTTATTCCTGATTTTCTTTAAACAAGAATCTTCATTTTCATTGTACAGTAATGTCAGGAAATACTGTTTTCATGTGTGTGCGTGCGTATCTTTTTGTGTGGGTGTCTGTATGTCGGTGGGTATCTGTGTGAGTGTGTCTGTATGTTTGCAAGTATGCGTGTGCATGCACTTGTTCATACGAGATGTGTGTGTACAGGTGTTTGTGTCTGCATGCATATGTGCAAGTTTCTGTCCGTCTGTGCAATGCAGAACAGCAGCAAAGCTAGAGCGCTTATACTGCTTCCCCACAGCACCCAAGGGCAATAAATCACGTGTCGTGTGAATGTAATGGGTCTACCATGCGCGTGACGCATGGGAGATAATTTCAAAATAAAGCCTCATTCTATTTCTGAAAAGCAATACAAGTCATTCCTTACTGAAAACATCCCAATATAGACTTTTATGCGCTATATAAGTCAAATATGATGATGATGATTATGGGTCTACCATGCATGAGAGATAATTTCAAAATAAAGACTCATTCTATTTCTGAAAAGCAATACATGTCATTCCTTACTGCAAACATGCCAATTTAGACCTTTATGCGCTATATAAGCCAAATATGATGATGATGATTATGATTATTATTATTACTGTTATTACACCTAAAGGATTTTTCAACAAAGTGTCCCTCCTTACCTTCTGAAATTCGTCAAATTTCTTCTGAAGCACCTCCACGTGTTCCAGATCTTGTCCGAACTCATCCGAGGTCACGAAAGCTTCCTGAAAAGAGGAACAACCAACAGTGATTATTATTTTCTAAAAAGCAATGGGTCAGGCTCGGAGAGCAAAATTGACTTCCAAATTCATTCCCAGGGGGTCGGTCCCTTGAAGATTTAGGGAGTCATCCGAGTGGAAGGTGATGTGATTAATTTATTAAAACTACCAAGTCTGCAATGATGTAATAATTTATTACAACTACCAAATCTACCATGAAAATGTGTTCTTCGTTGACTCAGATTGTAGTGGACTGGACAAAAAATGTTTGTGTGTGATGCGCTGCTTGAAACGGTAGTAGTGTGTTCAGCATAAAAAAAAATCCCTGCTTCAGGGTAAAATTCAGTTCATTTCAGTTGTTGTTGTTGTCTCGTTCGTGATTTCTTAGATGGATTCCCCCCCCCGTCTTCTCGATGAAGGTGGCAGTACGCAGCAGGTCCTCCAGTTCTCCGTAGAGCTTTCGGACCGCTGGGATTGGATCGGGCCAGGTTTTCTCTCGGAGCGCTTGGTGGAGTGGGCAGGATTGCAGAAGATCTTCTGTTTTCTGGCTGTCTGTTCCGCAGGGGCACTGCTCTGTGTTGCCGATACAGAGTGTTGTATATAGGTGGTGTTTCAGGCGGTTGTGGCCTGTCCTAAGCCTGAAAATTGTTACCTGCCCTCGACGAGTCAGCAGGTAGTATGGGTGTTCATTTCAGTGATGCCCTAGGTTGAACTCGAGTGCATCAGACAGAAATTCAGTGCGTAAGAGACGCATGTTCATGCATAATAATTATCCCTCAATTTTATCAGCCGTTATCTTTCATGACAGTTTGAAGATTCACAATGATCTTTATCAAATATCCATAAAGTCACACCACTCTTTACACTGCTGACCACTGTCAGATAAATAATGAATGGAATCACTTTTCAATACTTCGCATACACAGACAAATGTTGCATGTATGCTGGGGCAATTCAAATAAGAGACCCCACCGACCTAAACATAGCCATATATGATTATCAGATCAGTCACTGATTCCACGACCTTTTTTTTTCTTTTATCTTTTACATACTTTATTGTCATGACAGATTTTCTCTGCCTGAAATTCTGGCTGCTCTCCCTAGGGAGAGCGCACTAGGGAGAGCGCACCACTGCAGTGCTGCGCTGCCCATTATTGCATGCTGGGTATGCTCACGTTTCCGCAACCTACCGAACACCGACATGGATTACAGGATCTTTAAACATGCATACTTGAACTTGTGCGCATGAGTATACACAGGACCTCGGGTTTCCAGTCTCATCTTGAAGGGACTAGCAGGGGCGTGGGAAAGAGGGGAGGACAGGTGTACATGACCCTCACCTTGTCAGCGATCCAGAACATGACTTCGCGGCACTCCCGCATGAACTGAACCAGCCGAAGGGCCTGCTGCAGCCGGGTGCCTTTCTCGGACAGCTTGGACAGCAGCAGGTTCCACAGTCGGTGCAGCTCGTCCAGCCGCTCCTGTCAACACACGGGTCAACAACGTGTCAACAATGTGTTTATAACAGTTATGTCAGTGTGTGACAAGAACAATATGTGACAACAGGCACCAACAACCATGTCAACACACAGGTCAACAATGTATCAACAATGTGTTTATAACAGTTATGTCAGTATGTGACGACAGGAATCAACAACCATGTCAACACACAGGTCAACAATGTGTCAACAATATGTCAATACTGTGTCAACAGTTATGGCAGTGTGTGACAAGAACAATATGTGACAACAGGCACCAACAACCATGTCAACACACAGGTCAACAATGTGTCAACAATGTATCAACATTTATGTCAGTATGTGACCAGTACCATGACAATATGTGACAATATGTGACAACATGCACCAACAACCATGTCAACACACAGGTCAACAATGTGTCAACAATGTCAACAGTTATGTCAGTGTGTGACAAGAACAATATGTGACAACATGCACCAACAACCATGTCAACACACAGGTCAACAATGTGTCAACAATGTGTCAACATGTATTTATAACAGTTATGTCAGTATGTGACGACAGGAACCAACAACCATGTCAACACACAGGTCAACAATGTGTCAACAATATAGCAACAATGTGTCAACAATGTGTCAACAGTTATGTCAGTATGTGACAAGAACAATATGTGACAACAGGCACCAACAACCATGTCAACACGGTGTCAACAATCACAGCACTATGTCAGCAACCATGTTAACGTTACAACTCTTAATCACTCATTCGCTGTGTCAACACTACATGAACAACCATGTCAACATTGCATCAACAAACAAAACAATACTACATCAACAAACATATCAACATTAGAACCACCACCATATAAACATTACATCAGTACATGAACCACCATGTCAACTCCGCATCAACAAACAAAACAATACTACATCAACAAACATATCAACATTACAACCACCACCATATAAACATTACATCAGTACATAAACCACCATGTCAACTCCGCATCAACAAACAAAACAATACTACATCAACAAACATATCAACATTACAACCACCACCATATAAACATTACATCAGTACATAAACCACCATGTCAACTCCGCATCAACAAACAAAACAATACTACATCAACAAACATATCAACATTACAACCACCACCATATAAACATTACATCAGTACATAAACCACCATGTCAACTCCGCATCAACAAACAAAACAATACTACATCAACAAACATATCAACATTACAACCACCACCA